>JAUMHN010407705.1:0-14868 GCA_032360265.1 Heliamphora ciliata
GAAGAATCGACCAAAAGGTATTCATCTGAATTAACTATGGTGGCACGGGTTTTTATTTTGATCATTCGACATCAAATTTTTTTATTTGAAACCCGTTTTGGCGATTGCCTGTCCAGTTTTGTTTGTTCGAAAAATTATTTATAAATTAATGATCTTAGCAGTTTACCTCCAACAATATCTGTTCATTCTGTAGACGATTATGTATAGAACGGAGAAAGCACTGTCATAAAAAGTTTAAAAAGGTTTATCAAAACAATTATTGGTATATTTGGTGATGAATACTTGAGGTCACCAAATGATAATGATATTGCTAGATTATTAGCGTTTGGCGAACAATGTGATTTTCTTAGAATGTTGGGAAGTATTGATTGCATGCATTAGAAGTGGAAGAATTGTCTAGCTGCGTGGTAAGGTATGTATTCTAGACTCATCCATAAACTAACAATTATTTTGGAAGTGGTGGCATCTTATGATATTTGGATATGGCATAAATTTTTTGGGTTACCAGGATCTTATAATAACATTAATGTGCTACATCGATCTTTTATTTTTCGTGAGCTCGCCGAAGGTCATGCTGCTCCAGTCAACTATTCAATTAACGATCATGCATATACAATGGGATATTATCTCGCTGATGGTATATATCTCCCGTGGTGAACTTCTGTGGAAACAATTCCACAACCATAAGAAAATAAAAGAAAATAATTTGCTGCTGCTCAAAAGTCAATATGAAAAAATGTAGAGTGCGCATTTGGAGTTCTCCAAGCACATTTTACAATTGTGTATGGACAAGCACGCTTTTGGGATCAAGAAATACTTAGCAATATTATTATAGCGTGCATTATATTGCATAACATGATTATAGAGGATGAACGAGATGACCATTTTGTTGACTTCAATTACGATGCAATTGCATAAAGACAACATGTACCAATTTTGCATCAGCATACACTTGAACTTTTAGAATTTATTCAAACTCATTATCGAATCAGAGATCGACAAACTCATTTTCAACTCTAATCAGATCTTATTGAGCACTTGTGGCAACTACATAAAAGAGAATAGGAATTAAAATTAAATTTTACATTATTGCTTTTGATGTTTATTTATGTACTACAATCAAATCTCATTATTTTTGTTGTTTATTTTTTTGAATATTTAATTTGTCTGAATTAATTGTACTTCTTCATTATTAATTGTCTATCTAATTTTTAATTCAGCTCGCAAATAATTTAAAAAATCATAATAATTAATACTTGAGCTTATTATAACAATTAAAAATTATAACAATTCATATGTTAAATTATATTTAAACTACAAATTATATATATATATATAAACTATCAAACAGAATTTCTCCAAATCAAACTATCAAAAATCTCAGTCGCGAATTGAATTTTTCCAAATCAAACTATCTATTTATCTATTTATTACTATAAAGGAACTCTAAATTTGGCAGTTAAAAAATTGAAACCCTGTCACTCTTTTAAAATGCCAAAAATAACCCTCAACTGCTCAGCCAATCACAGATTTTTTTTGAGAAAACTACTCACACAAAACTACTCAACTGCTCTTGCAAAATAACCTATACAGCGGTTGGTGGAACACCGACTGAGAGGAAAGCAGCCAAAAGAAAGAACAAAGGAAGTAATTACATTTCAGTAATTTGAAGAAAGAAAAGGTGAAATGGCGTCCAGTAAGTATTTGAAGAAAGAAAAGGCGAAATGGCGTCCAGTAAGTTTTTTTTCCCTCTCTATCTCTCCTATCGCTCTCTATATCTATACATATATATAGAATTCGCAAAATGGAAGCGAAGATTGGGATATTTTTCAACTCGATCGGTAACTTCTTCACCGGTGACGATCAGATTCTTTGGTGCGATGACGATGTAGTTGCTGTAACTATTTTTTGATCTCTCATTTATTTTTTTGTGATTAATAATATATTTTTTAAAATTACTTTAAGTTGTACACACATCGCGTGTGCACGACCCCTACTCAATATATAAACCATCAACAAAGAACAGCCAAAAAAATTAACGTCGGAGAACCTGTTGGCGTTGGAGAATCACCGAAGAACAAAGAGAAGCCGAAGAACAAAGACCGACCGTTGAACGAAGAACACATAAATTTTAGATCGCGAGCATCAAACCATCAAATTGAGTGAAAATTTTAACAATTCTCACCAAGGAACCAAAAAATCGGCAAATCTCACTAAGGACAAGGCGAATTTAAAAAATCTTAGTAAATCAAATCTAGAAATTTCGACAAATCGCGAAGTGGGATTTCTCAAAATCAAAGAGATATTCAAAACAGATGATCAAATACATATATTTTCTTTGAGAATTTGAACACTATTTTCTGTTTGGAGTCTTTGAGAGCAAGGATTTTCAAAATTCTTCCCGTTGAGGGCCTCTCCAAAAATTTGCACAGCTCGCCAGCAATTTCTATCAGCCCTAAATTGGATTGGCGAGTATGATGGCGAGTTTGTTGGAGTACGAATTTTGCAACAATCTCGCCACTTTAGCAAATGAGTCTCCAATGGTGATGCTGTTGGAAATGGTCTAACAAGACTACTCACTATAAATTAAATGATAAAAGTACTCACAACTAGAAGATTATTATTATTTTTTTAGTGAAATAAGAGGTACTAAGCCAGTAAAAACAAAAAAAATAAAAAACAAAAAAAAGGACAAAAAAGAAAAGTCAGGCTAGCTGCCTGAAAACAGCACCACCCATTTGATTAAGATAACAAAGGGGAAACACCATAGCTAAATGAGAGTTCCAAACTCTCAAATCGATGTTGCCGAATATTAATTGCATATAAGTTGGCGCAAAATTTTCTCGCCAATGAAGGACTTTTTGTAACCAAAGATGTGTTTATTGCAAATGCAAACAAGTTCTCATTGAAACATACTAGATTAATCATTTTGGTAACCAATATCGCTAGTTGCAAAGTGCAATCTTTTAGCGACTAGAGTATTAGTCACAAAAAATAGGTAGTCTTTTTGTAACAAGATAGTAGATATTTTGGGACCAAATTACTATTAGAAAATAATTGTAGAAATTAGTTTAGCTTTTTATATATTTTTATTAGATGTGTTGTGATTGAGTCAAAGTTTGGGTCCTAGTTTTATGGAGCTGCTGAAAAACAGTTCTTATGTTTTAGGTAGTGCTAGATAAATCAATTTTTAAGTACATTAGTGGGTCTGTTAGTGGTCTTAAATTAGTAGAGTTGGTTGTGATTTTTTCTCTATTTAAGAAACACTTTTCAGATGAATAAAGTGGGTCTTCTGTCCAGATTTTTTTGTGTATGCCCTGTATATGTTCGATAAAATTTTGCACTCAAATTCTGTGTTGCCTCTCTCAATTTTGAGGTTGTAGAGAGAAGAGGCTTGTTGTTTTTTACCACATGGTATCAAAGCTAGGTTGAAAGGATTTCAATTTTTAGCACAAGCCTTGATAAGATGGCCAACAATAATGTTGGAGTCAATCCCACATTGCTTGCAACTCTACTTTTTAAAGGCAATGGATATGATGTTTGGAGCACAAAGATGAGGACTCTATTCATCTCCTAAGACCAATGGGATTTGGTGAAGAAGGACTACACAAAAGTAGGTCTTGCACCTACAACTCTTAAGGATATTTAGAAGAAAGATGTTAAGGCTCTCTTTTTCCTTCAACAAGCAGTTGATGATGCTATATTCCATCGAATCTCAGCATCCACAAAGTCAAAGGAAGCATGAGATGCACTTTGAAAAGGGAATTAGGGCACTTCTAAGGTATTCACTGTCAAACTTTAAATTCTTTAAAGAAAATTTGGAAGTTCCTTTATGAAATATGGTGAGTCTATGGATGATTATTTTTATACCTTGATGGAGATTGTGAATCAAATTAGAAAGTATGGTGAGCAATTATTTAAACAGAAGGTTGTTGAAAAGATTTTGCACAGCTTACCTAAAAAGTATGATCATGTTGTGGTAGCAATAAAAGAATCTAGGGATTTAAGTGAGCTAGCTACTGATGAATTGTTGGGCTTTTGCAATCTCATGAAGATAAGATGAACATATATGAAGACAGTTCTATGGAAAATGCATTTCACACAAAGGCGCAAGTCTCAAAAAACAATCCAAGTAGCGATCATGAGTACAACTACAAGAGATGGCGCGAAGGCTATTCTTATCGTGGAAGAAGACGAGGTAAAGGAGGTAGGAGCTGTGGACGCTCAAGTGGCAACAACCAACAACACAACGAATCCAACTATAAAATTGTGAAACTAAAATTTGTAAGCCTCAATGTTACTACTGTAAAAATTTTGGTCACATAGAGAGATTTTATAGGCTAAAAGAAAAGCATGCAAAATTTGCTAAAGAGGAGGAAAAGGATAAAACAAAAAGTGTATTTCTTGCCTGCTATACTGCTAAAATATGTGCTCCGGATGTTTGGTATATGGACAGTGGTTGTAGCAATTATATGACATCAAACCAGGAGAATTTTGTCAACTTGGATAAATCTGTGAAGACTAAGGTGAAGATGGGTGATGGAACTTTTTTGAAAGCACATAGAAAAGGTGATGTGAAGGTAAAATCACATGGAACAATCTGCATAAAAGATGTCTTATTTGTTCCTAACTTGGATTCAAATTTGTTAAGTGTGGGCTGATTTTTTGTGGATAGTTATTCGCTTGTTTTCTAGAATAATGCTTGGTTTTTTCTATTAAAACTATGCAAGATTTGCTATTTAAAGTTCCCATGGCCGACAACAACATTTTTCTCCTTGTTCTTGAAGGTGCAAAACATGCATTGAAGACCTCATTACTTGATGAAAATTGGTTATGGCATTATAGATATGGACATTTGAACTTTAGAGGTTTGGGATCTTTATCTGAACATAGTTAGTGTATGGTTTGCCTATGTTTAACTGTGTTGATGATGTTTGTGAGAGTTGTATAGTTGGAAAACAACATAGGGATGTTTTTTGAAAGGGCAAGGCAAAGAGAGTTACAAGACTTGTTGAATTGATACATGCAGATGTTTATGGCCCAATGCGTACTCCTTTACTTAATAACAATAAGTATTTTAGTGTCTTTGTGGATGATTACAATCGAATGACATGGGTCTATTTCGTTAAAGAAAAGTCATATGCATTGCCTATCTTCAAGAAGTTCAAGAATCTTGTCGAAAAGCGAAGTGGACATTCCATGAAGATTTTGCGAACAGACCATTGTGGTGAATTTGTCTCTAAGGAATTTGATAGATTTTGTAAAGAGTGTGGTATCCAAAGACAATTGACAGCTAGCTTCACACCTCAACAAAATGGGATAGCCGAGAGGAAGAATAGAAGTCTAGTGGAGATGGCTAAAAGCATGCTCAAAGCCAAAGGCCTTCCAAACTCTTTTTGAGTTGAAGCAATACACATAGCAACATATATTCTCAACTGAAGTACCACATTTGCCTCGTTTCATCAAACACCTTTTGAGGCTTGGAATGGGTTGAAGCCTAAGGTAACTCAATAAAAATTTTGGCAGTATAACTTATGTTCATGTGTCATCTCAAAAAAGAGGAAAGCTTGATGACAATAGTGTAAAATGCATATTTGTGGGCTATAGTGTTGAAACCAAAGGGCATCGACTTTATAATCCTCTTACTAAGAAGTTACTTATTAGTTGTGAAATTGTGTTTCATGAAAGAAGTTCTTGGAATTGGAATGAAGTGAAGCACTTCCCAGGTTGTATTCAAGATAACGAAGAGTTGATTGACACTCCAAATGATCCTGAAGATGAAGACACCAATGATTCCAGTCCTTCCACACCGAGAATCAGTCCATCTAGCTCCTCAAGTTCTGTAGCTACAAGTTCTTCCTCTGAAACACCTCTAAGAAAGTGGAGTTCATTATAGGAGATCTATGAGACGACTAAAAGGTGTCAGTTTGCACAAGTTAAAGAGTCAAGTAGCTTTGAAGATGTTGTGAAATGTAAAGAATGGCGTGTTGCTATGGATGAAGAAATAAATGTCTTGAAAAGGAACAAAACATGGAAACTTGTGGATCCACCAACTGACAAAGATGTTGTGGGGCTAAAATGGATTTATAAAATCAAGTAAAAAGCGGATGGAACAATTCAAAAATACAAGGCACGGCTAGTTGCACGAGGGTATATGCAACATGAAGGTATTGAGTTCGATGAAACTTTTGCTCTAATTGCTAGATTTTATGTAATTCAAACCGTTTTATCCATATCTGCATTTCACATATGGAATGTCTGTCATTTTGATGTAAAATTAGCCCTTTTAAATGGCTTTTTGGACGAGGAAGTATATGTGCAGCAAGCAAAGGAATATGAAATTGCAAGTCATAAATTTAAGATGTATCGACTAAAGAAAGCACTTTATGATCTCAAACAAGCACCAAGGGCCTAGTGTGAGAAGATTAACGGGCGTTTCAATAACCATGGATTCAATAGGAGTCCAAGTGAGCTTACTTTATATGTCAAAATGAGGGGCTTTGATGAGGTACTTATTGTATGCCTTTATATAGATGATCTAATTTATTCTGGTAATAGTATTGTTTTGCTGAATGAGTTTAAAGACTCGATGATTCATGAGTTTGAAATGACTGATTTGGGATTGATGAGTTATTTTTTGGGGTTAGAACTGAAACAATGTAATGCAAGAATTTTTATTTCTCAAGACAAATATGTTAAAGATCTTCTTGAAAAGTGTAAGATGAGGGATTACAATTCAGTAAGAACTCCTATGAGCACTAATCAGAAATTTAGTCTAGATGATAGAGAAGTTAATGCCCATGTCTATCGAAGCATGATTGGAAGTTTACTTTACCTGACAAATAGTCGGCTTGATATTGTGCAAGCAACCAATCTCTTGTCCAGGTTTATGAAAAGTCCTAGCAAGGTTCATTATGGAGCTACCAAAAGATTTCTGAGATATTTAAAGGGAACAAATTCTTATGATCTCATGTATTTTAACACTAACAATTTTAAGTTGTGTAGCTTTTTTGGTAGTGATTGGGCAGGATCTCTTGATGATCAGAGGAGCACCATAGGTTATGTTTTTAACGTTGGTTCAGGTTTTATTTCATGGAGCTCCAAGAAACAATCATCTACATCTTTGTCTTCATTAGAGGCAGAATTTATGGCTGTAACTTCAGCAGCTTGTTAGGCAGTTTGGCTAAGAAGAATCTTAGATGATATGAAGCAAAAGCAAGAGGAAGCAACAATCACTCATTGTGATAATCAGTCAACAATTGCCATGACAAAGTGTTGGAAATTTTGACTCAAATTTAATTTGAGTTGGTATCGACTTCTAGTTTATCATGATTACTAAATTTGAAGAGTTCTGAAGAATGTGAATTTGTAGTTGTTTAATTAGTTTTGAATTCGACTAGCATAAGTTTGATTAGATTAGGTCTTTTTTCTTTCCTATAAATATGAATGTAGTATCGGATTATTTTGTACTCAAGTTATTTTGAGAGAGAGAGAGAGAGAGAGAGAGAGAGAGAGTTTGTGAAAGAGAGTTGAGTGATTTGTATTTGTTTCTCCATATATTGAAATTCGTTGCTCGTAGACGTAGATAAATTATTGAACCACATAAAATCTATCTCTTTCTATTTGTTTTATGATTATTCTGGTTTTTTTTTTGCACAACACAAAGAACCTTGTGTATCACAGTCGCACAAGACATATAGAGACGAGACATCACTTCATAAGAGATCTGGTGGCAAATGGGAGCATCAAGGTAGATTATTGCAACATAAATGATTAGGTGGCTGACATGTTCACAAAACCACTTTCTTGGGAGAAATTTGTGTATTTAAGGGATGGAGTTGTAAATTTTTGCATTAAGGGGGAGTGTTAGAAATTAATTGTAGAAATTAGTTTACCTTTTTATGTTTTTTATCAAATGTGTTGTGATTGGGTCAAAGTTTGGGTCCTAGTTTTATGGAGCTGCTGATAAACAGATACTATGTTTTATGTAGTGCCAGATCAATTAGTTTTTAGTGCATTAGTGAGTCTGTTAGTGGTCCTAAATTAGTGGAGTTGGTTGTGATTTTATCTCTATTTAAGAAACACTTTTCAGATGAATAAAGTAGGTGTTATGTCCATAACTTTTTATGTGTACCCCGTATATGTTTGATAAAATTCTTCACTTAAATTTTGTGTTACCTCTCTCAATTTTGAGGTTGTAGAGAGAAGATGCCTGTTGTTTTTTATCAATTACTTGGCCCTATTGAGAACATATTTTGTGAAAAATTTTATTAATCGCAATAGATCACTATCAGAAATGCTAATATTTAACTCAAAAAGTAGGAAGGTGAAACTATTCACAACTAAAATTTTATGATAGCAAAACATTAGTCACCTATAAATTGGTGCATTACTTTTCCACTAGCAAAAAACTTTTGACCAACGCAATAGGCGGCGATGGCGACAGTGGGGAGCGATGGAGGTGGGGTGGCGGTATCGACATGGCAACATTGATGGTGGTTGGACAGTGGCAATGGGATGATGGCGATGGCAGTAGTAGTGGTGGTGGAGATGGTGGTAGTAGAGTGGTGGATGGAACGATAGTAGTGTTGCTGAGGTTGAGTGGGAGTGAGAGTGAGAGTAACAGTTGTGGTGGCGACGACAGTAATAATAACGATGATAGCCATGAGGTGATGGTGGTGGTGGTGGTGTGTGGTGGTGTGATGGAGGTTAACGTGGCGGGTAGCAGTGGCAGTGTTAGTGCGGGGGGGGGGTGTGGGTGATTGTGGCGGTGACTATTTGTAACATGAGTGGGGGTTATGGGGTGACAATAGTGGTCGTATGGTGGGGGTGGGGTGGGGGTGGTGTATGGCGGTAGTGGCAATGACGGTCATCGTGTTGATGGTGATGGTGGCATAGTGGTAGTGTCAAAGGTAGTGGTGAATGGGGCAACAATGGTGGTTGTAATGTGGTATAGGTGATGAGTTATTTTTTTTGAGGTAATTAAGTGATGAGTTATTTGAATACATATATTTTAATTCTTTGTATTCCATATACATATTTTATAATATAAAAAATAAATAAAATATACTTGATACAAATGCTAAATGGTAGATGAGTTGGTAATGAAATATATTTCAAGAAGTAAAAATTTTGGGTTTAATTTCTCTTAACATCTTTTGAGTTTTGACTATTCTTTGTTTGAGGTTGGGGTATATATAGACTTGATGCTAGTTTTGCTCACAAAAGATAGAGTAGCGGTCAACAAAAGTAATTACATTTTATAATTAAGACACTATTTAGCAACCAACTATGGCCTTTCGTGACTAAATTGTAGGTGTTTTCACAACGAAAATGTTGATCTCATTAGTTCATTCCTATCGCCACCAAATAGTTTGGTTGCAAAATACTTAAAATGACTGATATATTGTGACTAGCTTGCAACTAATTTTTTTGTCGCTATACGTTTTGTGGCCATTTTGAAGCCTTTTGTGACCAATTATGTGAGTTTTGACTATTTTTTGTGTGAGGCAGAGGTATACATGGACTTGATGCTAACTTTGCTTACGAAAGATAGAGTAGTTAAGACACTATTTAACTATTTAGCGACCAACTATGGCCTAACGTGGCTAAATTATAGGTGTTTTCATAACAAAAATGTTGATCGCATTATTTTATTTCTATCGCAACCAAATAGTTTGGTTGCAAAATACTTAAAATGACTAGCATATTGCGACTAGCTTGCCAAAAAAATTTTTGTCGCTATACATTTTGTGGCCATTTTGAAGCATTTTGTGACCAATTTGTTAGTCACAAAATATTTGATTTCTTGTCTATTGATTTAAAGATACTTTAAGCCAAATAAACTTGTAACCTTTAGTGACTCCTAAAATTTACCAAATAAATCATTTACTTATTTAACTTAAAATAATTTAAAATAAAAATATAAGCTTAAAGTTAAGTTATGAAGCGAGACTTAAATTGAGTTTGGACTACTATTTTTGTTTTTGCTCACAAATTTTTTATAAGTAGTAAATAAAAATACGTTTGGTAATTATTTTTATTTTTAAAAAATGAATAGTTTTTTAAAGCTACTAAATTTTTCTGAATAAAAAAATATATATTTACACTTGGTTGGTTAATAACTTATTATTTGTTTCTCCCTTCTGCACTATTTCTGACCATTCTAATATCTTGTTATCATGAATGGCAAATACCTCCAACCACAACCTTCCCCAATCCCCCACTAACCACCACCTCCACCCACAACCTTTCAACACAAACTGCAACCATCAACCACCATCTCACCATATAGATTGCCATCTACCCCCAATTACCAATCACCAGCATCTCTGCTACCTTGGTCACCACTTTTTCTCACTAGCATCCACCTACGCACCGCTACCTTAACTTACTACCTCCTAATTGATCACCATGTTCACCCACCAGATCTTCTGACAAGTCGTCACATCCCTGCACCATCACCTCCACTTGGCAACACTTTCACCCTACACACCTTTCTTTTCAGTTGATATCTCTACTCACTGAATAGTAATTTTAGCCACAATAACATTCATCATAACTTATGACTACTAGTTTTGACGGTTTTGTTTGCTTTCGTTCATCGGCTTTGACCGTTCCAGATTATATATCATTACCAACTCTCCTACCTCAAAGCGTTCCAATCTCACCACTATTTGTCATTGTAGCTAGGCAACCTCCAATCGTCGTCACTTATGATCACGTTCGTCCACTATAGGCATTCACACTTCCAACAATTATTCTATGAGGCTCCTTGTCACGCCCCAAACTCCGGGTCACGTGAAACGCCCACAAACAACCAACCCGAGAATACACTCTCAAAGATAAACCATACATGCATTGTATATAAATGCCAAACGGCATACATTACAAGGCTCTAACTCCAAAAGCTTACACTACACGGTTCCAATACCGGACATGTTACAACATACATGTAACAGAAAGACAAAAGGGAAGACTATAACTCTTCCGCTCTCAACCAGCAACCCCGAATCAGCGAGCGTGATCGGTACCTAAAAATATTTTATCCCACACCGTGAGCCTAGGCTCAGCAGAAACTTGACAAGCATGCAATATAAACAAAACATGCTAGGAAAATCGAAGTGCAGTTTTAGACTCTCTTTCAAGCCTTAAAATAGTTTCACAAGCAAGGGAAAGTAAGGATACAAACCATCATTAGACTCACTCACAGGAGCCTTGAAAAACAGTTTGAAAATGGTTTTTAGATCGCAATACACACGACTCTTAAAAATAATTTGAAAACTGGTCTATCCGTCCCATAATGCAATTCATGCAATCCACGTATCTTCTCGGACTTTCACCGATGGACCGTAGCCCCCGTCAATGCATCTTTACGGACTTTACCAAGGGACTGTAGCCCTAACGAATACCTCTTTACGAACTTGCACCGAGGGACCGTAGCCCTATCAAACGCTTCTTTACGGGATTTAACCGAAGGGTCATAACCCTGTCGTAATCTTATCGGACTTCAACTGAAGGGTCGTAACCCTAACGTAATCACCGTTAACCAGAGTTAACATAACCATCTATCTCATTCCATACACATATGCATAACTTAATAAGGAATTAAATGCATAAAACCACGTACTATCACTACGTATCACAAACCATGTCACATGCTACACACGCGACTCACATAAACCTGCACCCATGTAACATGCACTACATGAATTCGTTCATCAAATTCCACATCCATATTCCTATCAAACTCAGGATCTTAAAGCATATACCACAATACACATAACGCCATCGAAAGTCATGTAAATCACATTACATAATTCATGCATGAATAAATTACAATTATAACATGCATAAGTCCGTTGTAAAAGCACATAGCCACATATAACCACCAAGCCTAACCCGATGGCCAACTAAAAACCCAAAAGCCTCACGATTCATAACCCAAGACTATTTTTCGAAGGGAACCACGGGCCTAAACATTCAACACATAACAAACACCCACATCTCAACAACTCATCATCCATGGGATGGCATCAACACGAACACGCGAGGTTACCACATAACCCCCAAAACCACGACACAATCAACCGAACCCCAAAAGGAATCCACATATATTTAAATCAACTAATTTCCATAAATTAATCAATTGAATACCATAGGACACCAATCGAAAACCATGAAATCAACCTAAAATCACAACCCAACAGCCCACAACTTCAATCGACCGAACCCCACCTCCAGTCGACCGAACACCCTACTGGAAAACCACAAAACGCCAAAACACACGGTTCAGTCGACCGAATCCCCTGGTTCAGTCAATCGAACCCAAGATCCAGACTTCAGTCGACCGAATCCCATGGTTTAGTCGATCGAACCATGGCGGAAACCGTTTATGAGCTACGAGTTTCTACATCCAAACCCCGATTCGAAGCCTCCGAACTCCAAACCAACATCCGTGAACACCCATACGCCTAGGCCTAACACCGAGACCTCAAAAGAAACCCCCGACACCCGATTCCATCCATAGAAATCACCAAAACAAGGTTTTAAACCCAAAAACCTAACTTGATTCAAACTCAGATCTACGGTGATCTAACCGGTAAAAAGACACCCGAATACCCACAACACCCTTATAAAACATACAGGTCTAGAATCCTATCTCGATGAGTTAAAAACTCGACATCTCGATCCACGTGCAAAATCGAGCTTCACCAGAATCGAAACCTGACTGGATGGTTGCGTAGCCCACGACGTCAAAAGCAAGGATCCGCTGTTGGATCGTTGAAAACCAAGCCCCGGGCCCCTGAGAACTTAGAGAGAAGGCAGAGAGAAAAATGGAAAACTTAGGAGTTGAGTTTTGGAAAATATCGTTTGAAAATATCTAACTCCAGATATTTATAGGTCTCCAAAATATTTTTTTTTTGAAATTTTTAAAATTTGCACCACAACGGCCCACGGCCCCGGGAACCTACCCCGCATGCATATCTAAGCCTGATCATACATCGAAAGCAGTAAAAATATACTCGAATGAAAACACGTAACGCGCGTCCAAAAACGCCGAAAAAGAAATCGAGTCAGGGTCTCCCAACTTTACTCCCCTTAAAGAAATTTCGCCCCCGAAATTCAACTCAAGGTCAACAGAAGCAATCCGGTGATCACAATCAACACAGGTACACGAGATGGTTAGCCAAACCATTCTTAGGATATAGTCAAACAAGGTCAGGCATCCTAAACTATGGCCAACTATCTTAAAGACTCGGGATCTACAACACTCCCGACCTCACAACCTCACCAACCACTGCCTCACCATAGCACACCATCTACGTGATCCCTAACTAACCCCGAACAGATGCAATGATGAACTGGCCCAAAGCTTGCAAACTCAGAAAATACATCTGCTTGCTGAAGGCATATTAGCATCCTCCGGCACGACCGGCGCCCTCGAAGAACTGCGAGCTGTAAGAGAATACACTCGGGGCAACCCCACTCTGTCCTCTTTGCCAGAACTCGGCGCTGTCAGCTGCCGCACCGACTAAACTTAAGCACCCCCATCAGTTGTCGCTCGGGAAGTCTGAACTGCTAGGTGCTGCTGTCGGTCCCGCACATACGAACCCTCTGGTGTGCCCACTATACTCGGCGCACTCTCCCCATGGGGACAGTTCCTGTGAATATGTCCGTGGTTGCCACATCCATAGCAAATATGTTCCCTCCCCTGCGACTGACTCTATAAACCCTGGGACTGCCTCGGCTGTGGGCACTCTGACACACGATGCCCTGGCTGCCTGCACTGATAGCAAATCAACTCCCTCTACTCTGGCCTATAGGATGAAGCCACTGATAGTGTTGGTGCTGAAAACTACTGTGGTAACCCAGATGGGTGAAAACTAGCGCCAGAAGACCTATGCCTCTTATTGGAACGCCCACCTATCTGCGCCTCCATCCCACTCTGCGGTGTCCTGGCCTCCCTGGAAGCCAGAATCTCAATCATGGTGTTCTCCACCCTCGCTGCTGCCTCTACTAGCTCTGTGAACACCCGAAGTCCTAGCGCAACCACATGCTCTCTGATCGCCGGTCTCAGACCCCGCTCGAACCTCATTGAACGCAGCTCGTCTGTGCTGACCAACTCAGGTGCAAACCGGGACAAACACGTGAACCTAGACTCATGCTGCATGACGTCCATTGCCCCTGGGTAAGAGTGTAGAACCCCTCCCTATACATATCTCTCCTCGAAGCTGGGAAGTATTTCTCCAGAAACACTCATGTAAAAGCTGCCCAAGTAACTTCTGCGATAGTCCTGGCATATTTCCACCAAGCGTGGGCAGCACCCCTCAACTGGAAGGTAGCAAAAGATACTCGCAACTCATCCTCCACATTCTGCAGTGTGTCAAGGATCCGTTTCACCAACTCCAGCCACTCCGTCGCCACAATAGGATCAGGATCTCCAGCAAAAGTAGGCGGATCCGTACGCCTGAACTCCCGCATCGCTACTATAGCCCTCGCCTCAGGTACTCCCCCTCTCTCCCGTCCGGTCTCACCTCTAACGGTCTCAACCAATTGGCCGATGGAACCCACCAGCGCACGCACCAACTCTACCATGTCAACAGGTCCTTTGGGAGCATTTGCATCCCCAGCATCAGGGAAAAGAACATCCCCTTGGCCAACAGCACGGCCACGGCCTCGACCCCGGCCTCGCCCTCGTCTCACAGACATCGCGTTTATATGAAAAAGATAGAACGCGAGATGCAGCACATAGCATGAATGAAAACGCTTAACTATATAAGCATGCTGACACATAAGCACATAAGTTCATGCTAAACAACCTCACATACCGAGGAGAACCAACAAGAATGATACATCAATCTGGAT
>JAUMHN010407726.1:0-14867 GCA_032360265.1 Heliamphora ciliata
CTTGGGAGAAGCCAGTCACATCCTTGGGATCAATCTTGTGCGAGATCGAAAACAAAGGATGTTGGGCTTATCACAAGCAAAGTATATCGATGATATCCTTGTTCGTTTTAGCGTACAGGATTCTAAGAAACGGTTTCTCCCTTTCAGGCATAGAATCACTCTATCCAAGGATTAGTGTCTTAGGACACCTAATGAGATAGAGAGGATGAAGGCAGTTCCTTATGCTTCGGCAGTAGGAAGCCTCATGTATGCTATACTTTTCACTAGACTCGAAATATGTTTTGCAGTTGGCATGATTAGCAGATATCAGTCTAATCCAAGGCAGGAGTATTAGACTGCGGTAAAGAGTATAATCAAGGACTTGAAAAGGACTAAGAATTATATGTTGGTTTACCATGCAGACAGTCTAGTACCTTTGGGGTATACAAACTCAGATTTCCAGTCAGACATAGAGCTTACATTAGGAGACAACCTTGTAGATCCTTTACAAAGAGCTTACCGGTTAAGACTTTTGATAGTCATGTAGAGGGCATGGGAGTCAGATATATGGCAACATGATTTTGAGTATAAGTGGGAGATTGTTAGGGTTGGTATACTGAAAATCATATTTTTAGTATTTAATTTTATTTTTTAATAAAATTAATTTTCTATTTTATGAGAATTTTTATGAGCAATTTATGTATATCATTTCTTTAATGTTATGCATGGATGTCCGATATTCTGTATAGTATTTAATCTGGTATGTAGAGTACGACTTGCACACAGAAGATCAAATTTTAGATTCTTGCAGAATATAAGTTTTATGTTCACAGTTTAGATGGAAATGGACATATCATCGGTACGACTGTGGCACAAAATTTTAGTAGGCCTGTCTTAGTTATGGGGAACAGATAATGGCGCCGTCTATTATTCAGACTCTTTTTGCCAGTACGCTTTATGTGTATTGAACGGGACATTTGAGATAATTAATTTAGTACTGATTACTAATTATATAAATTAATTCACACCCCAAGGTTATTATGAATAGTGCTTATTCTCTTAATCCTGAAATAATTATTGATTTGCATATATTTAATATTTATTATTTTGATTCATTAGAGAGTGCGATCTTATATGAGTTTATATTCCCGATGAGTTGGATAGTGGTATTATTTATATGAAAAATATTAATTATTAACAAAATCCATGTCCCGAATGGTCGGGATTGACGATACCCCCTTAAGGATGCTTATAAGTTTTGATCGGGCCAAATCCTACAGATGGATTTGATTATCCGGTGGTCAAATAAGTTAAGCGAAATGGCTTAAGGAATATTAAGATGACAATTAAATTAAATTGTTAATAATTGAATTTAATGGGCGGGTATCGGGAGTCTTAACGTGGGGAGAAATGGTAAGCATTTAATAACAGGAGCTCAATGCAAGAAGGTCTTGAGGTTATGGGTTAGAGTGCAATTATAGTTCTTTAGTGGTGTGAATTGTAATTTAGTATTTTATGAAAATTGCAAAAATCGCTGCTGATTTTTCATAATTGCAGATACAGCTATGCGTCTTTCTTTAATTGCAAAAATTGCTGGTAGGTGTTTGTGTTCCACTGGAAGTCTAACTCATAATTACTCTTCAGGTCTCTGCTGTAGCCCTATATATACGCGGGTAGGTTGAACCAGTTTGAGATTGATAGTTCATATCTCATATATTATTATGATATTATTTTTGTCTTTTAAGACTTAAATATATCGAGGTTCTGCCGGTACGAGTTCTCGGAGGATCATAACCCACACTACGTTCGAGGATCGCGTAAGGGAATACAGTAGAAGATTTGACTGGAGCTTTAACTTAGAATCAAGTCGTAGTTAAAGATTAGATCGACAAGAGGTATTCATCTAAATTAACTTTGGTTGCACGGGTTTTCTTTTGATCGTTCTTCGTCAAAAGTTTTATTTGGAGCCCGTTTCAGTGTTTGTCCATCTAGTTAATTTTTTACCAAAAATTATTTTACAAAAACAATGATCTTGGCAGTATTGCCTCCCACAGTCACGGAGAGGGTGTTGGTCACTTCATGCGGGGTGTTGGGGCGCGGTTGTGTGCGTGGTGGTTGGTGCACCGTTGGGTGTGGGACGTGTTGGGTCCGATGTTCTTTCTAGAGATGGGGTTTTGGTGAGAACCGTTTTGTGGAAGGTTTGTGTTGGCCTTTGGTTAGGTCGTGTTCTGTAGGTTTGTTGTTTTTGTTGGGCAAGTGTGGGCATCGTAGGTTTGTGTTGGGTGCGTGTGGGCGTCGTGGGTCTGTGTTAGGTGTATGACGTGCATGGTTAGATGTGGGTTTTTGGTGCACAATTGTGTTTGTGGAGGTTAGTGCATCGTTGCGTGCGGGGGTTTGATTTTGTTTCTTAGTTTCGATTTTCTCCCAGCATTGACCGCTCGAGCGGTAATTATGTGCTCGAGTGGGCTGGTGACCGAGAGTTGGGTCGGTGGGTGACCGCTCGAGCAGTGGTTGAGCGCTCGAGCGGTGGTGTGGCAGAGAGGTATGTCGGTAGGGGACCGCTTGAGCGATGGTTGAGCGCTCGAGCGATCAAGTGGTGTTGGCCTCTGGGTTAGGTTTTGGTTTTCTGCATCGTTGGTTGTCCCGGTGAGAGGACGGGTTGTCCAGTGAGTGGACGTCTGGTTTTGTGGCATGTGGTGCCATTATGTGAAACGTAATGTTTTACGTGGTTATGTGCATTTAAAATTCTAGTTTTAAATTATGCATGTTGCAAGACGGATATGAGGTTTTGCGGTACCTAAAACTCTGGTTTTAGTAACACGTGTGTGTGTGTGCTTATGTGATCGGGCAGAAAAGTGATCCGATGTGTTGTGGATGAAAAAGTGGTCTGTGAACGGAAAAGTGGCCCGATGAATGTTAGCCCTGGCTAACGATGGACGGAAATGTGGTCCGAGATTTACGTTAACTCTAGTTAACGATGCATGTGTGCGTGTGTTGGCATCAGAAGGACGAAAATGTGGTTATAATGATACATGGGTGTACGTGCGAATATCGAAGGGACAAAAATGTGGTCTTAACGATGCACTTATGTTCGAGAATCGGAGGGATAGAAATGTGGTCGTAACGATGCACTTATGTGCGAGAATCAGAAGGACGAAAATGTGGTCCTAATGATGCACTGTGTGTGAGTATTTGAAGGACGAAAACGTGGTCCTAAAGACATGTGTGTCTAATTCTGAAGGACGAAAAAGAGGTCTTGAAGAAGCTTGTGTTGCTTGTGTTGCACGTGAGGCATTGTATGGGATGCATGTGTTGCGTCGTGTGGGTGGCGTGCGTGCGTTGTGTGTGTGCATGAGATGCGTGAGTTATGCGGGTTGCGTGTGTCGCGTGAGTTGCATGTGTTGCATAGGTTAACTCTGGTTAACGGTGTAATATTTGGGGCTATGGTCCTTCGGTGAGAGTCTGAGAAAATCCTTGTGATGGGTGTGTACCACCGTGTTTCTGTAGAACTGTTGTTGTGGCTTGTGAGGGCAAATTATATGTATCATAGATTGCATGTACTGCATTGTGGGACAGATAAAATCAATTTTAAATTATTTTTAAGACTCGCGTGAGTCGTGATATAAAAATCATTTTCAAACCGTTTTCAGGGCTCTTGTGAGTCGACAATGGTTCTTATCCTCCCTTTTCTGTTGCATGTAAAAATTGTTTTAAAGGCTAAAAGGAGAGTCGAAAACTCCACCTCGTTTTCCTAGCATGTTTAGCTTATACTTCATGTGTTGTCTAGTTTATGCTGAGCTTTGACTCACGGTGTTGGATTTGAAACGTTTTTCAAGTACCGGTCACAGAGTTTGATCTGGAGGTGCCGGAGGGGCGGAAGATCTGTAGTCTTTCTTTTTGCTCATTTTTAAAGATGTATGCTGTAACATATTTTTTCGGTGTTGGAACCGTGTAATATAGTACTTTTGGCGGTGATTTACAATGCATGTATGTTTAATATTGAGAGGGCATTCTCGGGTTCGGTGTTATGTTTGGTTGCTTATGGGTGTTTCACATGACCCGGAGGTTGGGGCGTGACAGAATGATATCAAAGCTCTGGGTTCGAATACTTAGAGCCGTGGAAAGAGGTTGCATCACCATGTGAGGTTGATTGCGTGTGCTTGATTGCATGTGTTTAGATGCTTTGATAACATGAACGTGTTAGCATGTTAAGCATGAGAATGATGTGTATAAGTGAGGATGGGGATTGAACCTTAGGATTGATTAGTCTTTCTTTTGGGCATTTGGATTAACAAACTTGAGAGCCAAGGTAGAAACGCGTTTAGCTAACATGATTTCTAGCCAGGAATCTGAGTAGGTTGTCCAGATTGAGGTGTCATTCTTATCGGTTCTCCTTAGTATGTGGAGTTTGTTTAGCATGAACTTATGTGGCTACGTGTCTTATATGCTTAGTGTTTATGTTCATGCGACATGTTGCATCATGTGTTCTGTCTTTCCGTTAATATAGACATGATGTTTGCGTGGAGAGGGCAAGGCTATGTTCGAGGCCGTGACCATTGGTTTGGAGTTAGTGGTGGACTCCGTGGGTGGTGTGTTGTGTTGAGACAACGGTTGGTGAGGATGTGAGGTTGGGTGAGTTGGTAGATCCCGTGTTGTTGAGATCGTCAGCTGTTGTTTAGGATACCTGACCTTGTTTGACTATATCCTAGGAATGGTTTGGCTGGCCATCTCTCGTGCTTGTATCGATTGTGATCGACGGGTTGTTTCCTTTTGACCTTGTGTTGAATTTTGGGGATGAAATTTCTTTAAAGGGGTAGAGTTGTGTGACCTTGACCCATTTTCTTTTTTTGCATTTTTTGACGTGCGTTTAGTATTTTCGTTGCTGCATGTTTATATGCATTTTGATGCATGATCGGGCATAGATATGCATGTCGGGTTAGTTCCCGGGGCCGTTGGCTGTTGTGGCGCGGGTTTAAAAAAAAAAGATATTTTCTGGTGAGCCTATAAATATCTTCCTTTAGATATTTTTGTTCAAAATATCTTTTCTTTTCTCTCTCTAGCTTTTCAATCAACCCAAACGCTCTGCCTTCTCTCTAACTTCTCGGGGGCCTGGGGCTCGATTTTTGACAATCCAACAGCGGATCCTTGCTATTGGCACGGTGGGCTACGCGTTCATCCGGATAGAATTTTAGTTCGGTGAAGTTTATTTTTACACGTGGAACGAGACGTCGAGTTCTTGACTCACCGAGGTACGATCCTAAACTCTCATGTCTTATAAGGGTACTATGTGTAATCGTGTGTGTTTTTACCGGTTAAAAATGCATGAAAAATCGATTTATGTTTTGAAAAGCTGGGTTTTGGCTTGAAAATGAGTTTTGTGTTGATTTCGGTGGATGGAATCGGGTTTTGAGTTTTTCTTTTGAGGTTTTGTGGTAGCTTTGGGTTTGGGCATGTCTGAGGGTGTCACGAATGTGTTTGGAGGCTTCGATTTGTGGTTGAGATGGTGGTTTGTGAGTGTTTAAGAGTTTTGTGGCTTAGAACACTCAAGAACAGGAAATCTGGGTTTTTCTCGGGTGGTAGCTCGCTCGAGCGCTCTATGTCCGCTCGAGTGTACTGGCTGCGCAGGGCTATTTTGTTTTGATGATATCTCCCTCGTTCAGACTCCGAATTAGGTCGTTCTTGTAATCAAATTGAAGCCCCGTAAGTCTTCTTTCCAATGAAACCCCTTTCACAAGAAAAGTCTTTTTGTAGAACAAGTTATGATCAAAATAGTGAGGATGTGTCAAAACTTCTTAACTATTTTTCATCTGTGTTGGCTGTGTTGGCCGTGTGGGGGTCCGTGTTTGCCGTGTTGGGTGTGTGGGAGCCCGTGTTGGTTGTGTTGGAGCCTTGGGGGTTTCTTTTGGTCGTGTGGTGGCCTCTCGGTCGATTGGGTTATGAGGCTCGATCGACTGCCCTCCTCTAGTGGTATTTCAGTTGATTGGATTATGGGGTCCGGTCAATTGAAGTCACGAAGAGGGTGTTGGTCATTTCATGTGGGGTGTTAGAGCATGGTCGTGTGCGTGGTGGTTGGTACACCGTTGGATGCAGGACGTGTTGGGTCCGGTGTTCTTTCTAGAGATGGGGTTTTGGTGAGAACCGTTTTGTGGGAGGTTTGTGTTGGCCTTTGGTTAGGTCGTGTTCTGAAGGTTTGTTGTTTGTGTTGGGCGCATGTGGGCGTCGTGGATTTATGTAGGCGCGTCTGGGAATCGTGGGTCTGTGTTGTGTGTATGACGTGCATGGTTAGATGCGGGTTTTTGGTGTACGGTTATGTTTGTGGTAGTTAGTGCATCGTTGCGTGCGGGGGTTTGATTTTGTTTCTTGGTTTGGGATTCCTCCCAGCGTTGACCGCTCGAGTGGGCTGGTGGCCGAGAGTTAGGTCGGTGGGTGACTGCTCGAGTGGTGTTGGCCTCTGGGTTAGGTTTTGGTTTTCTGCATCGTTGGTTGTCCCGGTGAGATGACGGGTTGTCTAGTGAGTGGATGTCTAATTGTGTGGCATGTGGTGCCATTATGTGAAACATAGTGTTTTACATGGTTTTGTGCATTTAAAATTCTAATTTTAAATTATACATGTTGCAGGATAGATATGAGGTCTTGCGGTACCTAAAACTTTGGTTTTAGTAACACGTGTGTGTGTGCGCGCCTATGTGGTCGGGCAAAAAAGTTGTCCGATGTGTTGTGGACGGAAAAGTGGTCCGTGGGCGAAAAAGTGGCCCGATGAATGTTAGCCTTGGCTAACGATGGATGAAAATGTGGTCTGAGATTTACGTTAACAATGGTTAACGATGCATGTGTGCGTGTGTGGGTATCAGAAGGACGAAAATGTGGTTCTAACGATACATGGGTGCGGGTGCGAATATCAGAGGGACAAAAATGTGGTCCTAACGATGCACTTATGTGCAAGAATCGGAGGGGCAGAAATGTGGTCCTAACGATGCACTTATGTGCGAGAATCAGAAGGACGAAAATGTGGTCCTAATAATGCATTGTGTGTGAGTATCTGAAGGACGGAAACGTGGTCCTAAAAACGTGTGTGTCTAATTCTAAAGGACGGAAAAGAGGTCCTGAAGAAGCTTGTGTTTCACGTGAGGCGTTGTATGGGATGCATGTGTTGCGTCGCGTGGGTGGCATTCGTGCGTTGTGTGTGTGCATGGGATGCGTGAGTTGTGCGGGTTCCGTGCGTCGTGTGATTTGCATGTGTTGCATAGGTTAACTCCAGTTAACGGTGTAATATTTGGGGCTATGGTCCTTCGGTGATAGTCCGAGAAAATCCTTGTGATGGGTGTGTACCACCGTGTTTCTATAGAACTGTTGTTGTGGCTTGTGGGGGCCGATTATATGTATCATGGATTGCATGTACTGCATTGTGGGATGGATAAAACTAATTTTAAATTGTGTTTAAGACTCGTGTGAGTCGTGATATAAAAATTGTTTTCAAACCATTTTCAAGGCTCTTGTGAGTCGACAATGGTTCTTATCCTTGCTTTCCCGTTTGCATGTGAAAATTGTTTTAAAGGCTTGAACGAGAGTCGAAAACTGTACCTCATTTTCTTAGCATGTTTAGCTTATACTTCATGTGCTGTCTAGTTTCTGCTGAGCTTTGGCTCACGGTGTGGGATTTGAAACATTTTTCAAGTACCGGTCACGCAGGTTGACCTGGAGGTGCCGGAGGGGCGGAAGATCTGTAGTCTTCCTTTTTGCTCATTTTTAAACATGTATGCTGTAACATGTGTTTTCTGGTGTTGGAACTGTGTAATGTTAGCCTTTTGGCGGTGATATACAATGCATGTGTGTTTAATATTGAGAGTGTATTCTCGGGTTCGGTGTTATGTTTTGTTGCTTGTGGGTGTTTCATGTGATCCGGAATTTGGGGTGTGACAGTCCTGGTGACGAAGTCTGTAGTCATATGTTTCCATTTTCCTTTCAGTCTTACCAAGGGTTACTCCATTCCTCTTAGCCTCTGCCGTTTGTTCTTAACGTGCTGGTACGTAAGGTTTGAACGTCTCTTCTAATGATTAGATCATTTTCTCAGGCGATTGGTCTTTCTAGGGTAAAACAAACATAATAAAAGATATGGTTAGATTAAGGCAAGGAATCAAGGCTAAGGTAATCATCATTGACCCAAATTAAGAGGTTGGTTGAGGCTAAGTTGCATTGGACATAAGAGTTGAACAACTAATGAAGATTACAAAGGGAATGTTCTCGGAACCAATCTGTGCAACATCAGATCTTGACAAAAGATATGTTTAAGCAATTGGGTAGCCAAACTAGATATTTGTCCTAAAGTTACGTCTCCCTAACGTACTTCAATTCAAAAATCCAAGTCGACTCCCTAGGCTAGGATTTCAAGAGTAAACAAAGAATTCACAAAATTACTGCACAAAAGTGTGGTATCAAGATCGAGAGAACTGAATGAGGGCAAAAGATTTCATCAATGATGAACATTTGAAACCGGTGTTATTAGAAAGGAGGGCACGCAAAGGGCTTTAATCTGGTACGAGAGTTGACATAAAGACCTGAGAAAGGAACTCATAGGGATAGAGTCGAGGGGTTCTAACGGTGGTTTTCATAAAACTTAGGTTAGCCCGGGTGCTTCATCATCTTCTGTCTCCGGTGGCGGTGTCACTAGTGGATCATAAAAGAAAGCGATGGCTCGCTCCTCGTTCTCGTTGTCATCATCCTCAGGTTCCTCCTCATCCTCTGCCTCAACATTTGCCTCGTTTCTTGCCTCATCTGGTTCTTCATCTGCTCCTGCTTCCTCGTCCTCTTCTCCTTCAAGAACTGGCAACTCATTCAGGAACATCCATGTAACGACCCAGTTCGGACCTTAGTTGTAACATTCTGACTGATAATGACCCGTGTAAAGACCCAGCCCAAACCCTAAGTATTATGATGATCTAACACTTGTTGAACAAGTAATATATATAATAATATGGTATTATAGGCTAACAAAAGTAAACAAATCATTATTGAAGTTCATACACACTAAAATAAGTCAAAAAGTCATATTTTGCCAAACTAGCTTAACTTTACTTAAAAGACTACATTTATTTAATCAATTATTATGAAAACTATAATAATTTATGAAAATACTATATTTATCTTAAACATACAAAAATAATAAATTTCAATAAGAAAAGACACCTAAAAGATACATCAAATTAACTTTTAAAGTATTTTCTTGCACAAAAGGGCATGCAAACCATGGTAAAAACCCAAAGATTGATGTGGAATCAGATTTTTGTCTCCAAAACTGACCCTAGCTGAAATCCCTCCACCAAATCTGATTTGTATCCCTCAAAAGTTGCATCAAGTCTTATCAACCCATGTGAAATTGAAGAAAATGACTTGAAATGCTATCATTTTGTTCCCTAGCCTTTCGCATATAAACTAAACCAAACACCCCCATTCCCCCTTCATTATTTTCAGCCAAGTGAGGTGAGAGATCAGATTTCCATTGTTCTTGAGTGTTTTTCAAAGTTTGAGAGAGAAAGGAGGAAAGAAGGAGAGAAAGAAGGAAGGAGCCTAAGAAAAATCAAGGAAGTGTCTCTAAAGCCAAGTCCTTTCATCCTTCTACCCTTTGAGCCTCTAAACAAGTAATTAAAATCTCTAAATCTTATGTCTATTACCATCCAAAATAATCCTCAACTCATCTCTTTATACACTTCTAAGATCGAGATCCAAAAATAAACCAAAAATGCATTGTAGTTGAGAAATAAGAGTTATTGTGTTTTTGAATGATATGAGATGTGGTTGTATGTTGTTATTCTTGGGTTTGATGACTTAAAGGAGACTTGAACCACATATAACCACATCTCAAACTCAAAGAAATGGGACAAAACCTTGACATATCATAAGTAGGAGACTTGAACATATAAGGATTAGATTTTTGAGAACTTGAATGTTTCTACCTTGATCTTTGGAACTCCATAACTCAACATAGAAATTTGATCTAAGCATGTTCTTTACGTCCAGATTTATATATTTGTGTTATCTTTTATCCAAAGTTGGTTTCAACTCATTTGAGTGAGTAGAATTCGAGATATTGCAATTCTATCAAAGTGTGTTGTCTTCAGACCAGTTGACAATACCAACCTAAAAACCCTTGTTTACAATGCGATCCAAGCTTTGGCCAAAACATAAAAGTTGTATATAACATACATATCTAACTAACCACCAAAAATGAGCACAACTTAGTAAGGTTTAGTACATGAAAACCTCGTTGAAACTATCTGTTGTTATTCAGCCATTAGAGGATACTTCTGTCACATATTTATGTATAGTCAAAACACCCTATTTTTAGTGGCCTACTCAATTAGTGGTCTACATGAATATTGTAGGTACTATATTGAACTACTTGTTGTCCAAAAATCAAACCTAGATACCTCGGGACAGTCCTTCAAACCCATTTCAAACTCTCTGTCCAAAATCGGTTCTGTTGAGGGTTTGGCGGTTGATAGAACCTATTTTACAAAATAGCTTATATCTTCAACTTATTCCAAACAACCACCCCTAGCACCCTCCATGAGACTTACAGGGGACATATTTAGTTTGAACATATCCAATAATGGGCACATTTGGACTTGATTTGATCGCCCAAAATCGAGACCAACATAGGCATATTTTCGGTAAAATATTGAGGAAAGCGTTGAACCATTTTTGCTTAGAATGCTTTATTCACCCATTTGCCTTACATTTTGACCCTAGTGTTAAACATAAAAGTTGGAGGGAATATTCTATCAAAATGGTGACCAAAAATCATAACTTAACTCAAAGTCTAGATACTGCAAAACACTGTTGTTCTTTTTAAATTGACACTTGAATATTTACCCATATAGTATTAAGTGTGTGGTGACATATTTTATTGTGGGACTTGAAGTATATATTTTAATTGATTCAAATTGGATGATTAATATTTTAGAGTGATTATATGATGATTAAAATCTATGCTATAAAGTTTGAACCATGTCTTGAGAATTGTGACTTATGCTTCAAGTGCTTGTACTTAGTGCTTTAATGAGTTGTACCATATGCAATGTTGAGTTGTACAATTTGTCATGCTTAGTTATATATCATACCATTGTTAGTTGTACTTCATAATATAAGTTGTTATATCATGAGCATTGCGATTGTGGCACTGAAGACATCTTGTGGGTTACCTCTTGTATATCTGTGAGTTGTATCTTGATATGGTTGATGTGAGGGAAGACAGACCTTTTATTCTTGATTTGTAAGTCCAAGTTGATAGGGGGTGTCGACAATGGGCCATATACGTCCTGATCCGTGTTATGTTTTGAGCCGTATCACATCTTGAGCCGAACCGCTGCTATAAACTGTGGTGATTGGGAACGCTAACGTATGGGAACATAATGTACGGGAACGTAATGGTGCCATTCAAATTATTGTATTAGATATGTTGACAATGGGCCATATACGTCTTGAGCCGTATCACGTCTTGAGCTGAACTGTCGCTATAAGCCGTAATGATCGAGAATGCTGACGTACACCAACCTAATATAGGGGAACGTAATGGTGCCATACAGATTATCGTGTTGGCTATGAATAACTTTGGGCCCATATACGCCCAGAACCGTATCAAGTCTTGAGCCGAACGTCTGCTATACGCTGCGTGATTAGGAGCGTTGACGTACAAGAACCTAACGTACAGTAACATAATGGTGCCACTTGAAATTCGATTGGTTGATTTATAATCGGGTTAGGCAAATGCACTTGCATTGCATACACGGCATCTCATACGCAGGTTTATTGACTTATCTGCTATCGTGTCTTAAATTTGTCTGTCTCCTTAACTTTAAAGAGTGCTTAAGTGTTACTTGGTATGCATTGTGGTAAATTTTGTATGGTGAGATTGGTTAGGAGGTTTAGAGTATTTTTCTATTGGGTTTTGGCTCATGGCATTCGTGCCACAGGTGAGGAAGATGATATCTTTGAAAAGGAGGTCCCCGAAGGAGAGAAAATCTACGATTACTAGTGGGAGTTCTAAGAGCAGGAGAATCCTGATGACGTTTACTGAAGATTCCAGTCTTCTCCTTTTGTTCTTTTTGATCAGTTTTCCTGTGCTTATTGTAATATATTTTTTTAAAATCTTTTGCGAAACTGTAATCGCTATGTACTTTTAAACAATTTAGAACTCTTAGAGATGTAATATTTATGATATGTAAATAGGAATAAATGGCTAGAATATCTCATTATTTATATTTATGTATGTCCTGATGTGCTTGGAGAACAGGGTGTCAGAGTTGGTATCAGAGCCTAGGTTTAGTGAAACTTTCGGTCTCAGGTTATGGGAAACGATGCGTTCTGTTGTATTAGACCTCTATAGGATGCATTGTATTAATTATTATTATCATCATCTATACATTATAAGAATTAAAATCAGCTACGTTTAAGTTTAATAGCGAGTCGTGTTAGTGTTGGAGGAAAAACTGCCAAGATCTTTGTTTTTATAAACGATTATCTGAAAAAAATTAACCGGACGAGCAAATATCGAAACGGGCTCTAGATAAAACTTTTGATGACGAATGATCAAAATAAAACCCGTACATCCGAAGTTAATTTAGAAAAATACCTTTTTACCGGTTGAATCTTCAACTATGATTTGAATCCAAGTTGAAGCTCGTGTCAGATCTTTTACTGTATTTTCTTATTCGATTCTTGAATGTAGGGTGGGCTACAATCTATCAAGAATGCGTACCGACAGAACCTGGACAGCTTTAGTCTTAGAAGACAAGTTCTGAAACTGGTTTATCCTACCTGCATATTTATAGGGCTACAGCAGGGACCTGAGGAGTAATTATGACTAAGAATTCTAGTGGAACACAGGCACGTATCAGTGATTTTTGCAATTAAGCAAATCTCATAGCGGTATCTGTAATTATGGAAACTAGCAGCGATTTTTGTAATTTCCATAAAATACTGAATAACAGTTCACACCACTAAAGAACTATAATTGCACTCTGACCCATAATCTCAAAACTATCTTGCATTGAGCTCCTGTTATTAAATGCTTAGCATTTCTCCTCACGTTAAGATTTTCGATCCCGCCAATTAAATTTAATTACTAACAATTTAGTTTAATCGACATCTTAATATTCTTTAAGCCCTTCCGCTTAACTTATTTGACCATCGAATAATCAAATCGACCTGCAGGGTTTGGCCTGGTCAAAACTTATAATCTTCCTTAAGGGGGTATTGTTAATCCCAATCTTTCGAGATGTAGATTTTGTTAATAATTAATATTCATCATATAAATAATACCGCCATCCAACTTACTGAGAATATAGACTCATATAAGATCTCGCCCTCTAATGAATCAAAATAACAAATATAAAATATACGCAAATCAATAATTATTTTAGAATTAAGAGGATAAACACTATTCATAATAATCTTGTAATGTGAATTAATTTATATAGTCAGTATAAAATTAATTATCTAAATGTCTCATTCAATACACGCAAAGTGTACTGATACAAAAAATTAGAATAATAAAGGACGCTATTATCAGTTCCTCGTAACTGTGGCAGGCCTACTAAAACTCTGTGCCACAATTATATCGATGGTATGTCCATTTCCATCTAAACTATGAACATAAAACTTATATTCTGCAAGAACCTAAAATCTGATCTTCTGTGTGCAAGCCGTACTCTACACACCAGATTAAATACTATACAGAATATTGGATATCCATGCATAACATTAAAGAAATAATACACATGCATTACTCATAAAGATTCTCATAAAATAGAAAAATATTTTTTATTAAGAAAAAAAATTAATTACTAAAAACATAGTTTTTGGTATACCAACCCTAGAAATCTCTCACTTATATTCAAAACTATGTTGCCATACATCTGACTCCCATACCCTCTACATGACTATCAAAAGTCTTAGCCAATAAGCTTTTTGTAAAGGATTTACAAGGCTATCTCCTGATGCAATCTTGGTCATAGCAACATCATCCCTCTATATGATTTCCCGTATCAGGTGATACTTACGCTTAATGTGTTTTTCTTTTTTATGGACCCTTGGCTCCTTTGAGTATGGAACCGCTCCGCTATTGTCACAGTAAAGTGTAATAGCCGACTGAACTGAAGGTACTACCTCTAGATGCAATAGGAAGTTCCTGAGCCAAACGGCCTCCTTAGCTGCTTCAGAAGCTACCACGTACTTGGCATTTATGGTGGAATTAGCAATATAGAACTGCTTGATACTCTTCCAACTTATGACTCCACCTCCTAAGGTAAATACATATCCTATGGTAGACTTACGAGAATCCTTGTCAGAGTGAAAATCTGAGTCTGTGAACCCCAAAGGTACTAGACTATCTACATAGTAAACCAACATATAATCTTAGTTCTTTTCAAGTACTTGATTAGATTCTTTACCACAGTTTAATGCTCCTGTCTAGGTTAGACTGTATCTATTAACCATGCCAACATCAAAACAAATGTCGGTATAGTGCAAAGTATAGCACACATGAGGCTTTCTACTGCCGAAGTATAAGGAACCGCCTTCATCTTCTCTATCTCATCAGGTGTTTTAGGATATTAATCATTGGATAGAGTGATTCCATGCTTGAAAGGAAGAAACCCTTCCTTGAAATCCTACATGCAAAAACGAGGAAGGATATCATCGATATACTTTGCTTGTGATAAGCATAACATTCTTTGTTTTCGATCTCGCATAAACTTTATCCCAAGGATGCGACTGGCTGCTCCCAAGTTCTTCATATCGAACTGTCCAGATAACCATACTTTAACCGTAGATAATGCCCCCACATCGTTTTCAATGAGCAAGATATCGTCTACATAAAGTACTAAGAAGAT
>JAUMHN010407737.1:0-14864 GCA_032360265.1 Heliamphora ciliata
GGCACGAAGATGTACCATGACTTACGTCGTCAGTTCTATTGGACGGGAATGAAGCGAGATGTGATCCAGTTTGTTTCTCGATGCCTCACCTGTTAGCAGGTAAAGGCAGAACATCAGAGACCGACAGGATTGCCGCAGTCGTTGCCTATATCAGAGTGGAAGTGGGAGCATGTCACGATGGACTTTGTGTCAGGACTTCCTCGATCACCTAGGGAACACGACACCGTGTGGGTTGTGGTTGATAGGTTGACGAAGTCTGCACACTTTCTCCCCATCCGAGTGAGGAATTCGGTGGAACGATTGAGTAGCTTATATGTTAGAGAGATTGTCCGATTTCATGGAGTGCTAGTGTCTATTGTTTCAGACCGAGACCCGCGCTTCACATCGCGCTTTTGGCAGAGTCTTCTGAAGGCCTTGGGGACAAACTTGACGTTCAGTACTGCTTTACACCCCCAGACGGATGGCCAGTCAGAGAGGACTATACAGATTCTAGAGGATATGCTGAGGTCTTGTGTCCTTGATTTCAGAAGTTCGTGGGAGGATCATCTACCGTTGGAAGAGTTTGCATACAATAATAGCTATCAGTCCAGTATTGAGATGACATCGTATGAGGCTTTGTATGGTAGACCGTGTAGATCACCCGTGTGTTGGACAGATGTGGGAGAGGCCACAGTCTTGGGACCCAACATGGTGCGAGAGACGACAGAGAATGTTATTGTGATTCGCCAGCACCTACAGACAGCGCAGAGCCGCCAGAAGAGTTATGCAGATCAGATGAGGCGACCTTTGGAGTTTGCAGTGGGGGATCATGCGTTCTTGAAGGTCTCACCACGTAGAGGTTTGATGAGATTTGGTCGTAGCGGGAAGCTATCACCTCGTTTTATTGGACCATTTGAGATCCTCGACAGGATTGGTGAGGTTGCTTATCGTTTGGATTTGCCACCTCAGTTAGCATATGTGCATAACGTATTTCACGTTTCTATGCTTCGGAGGTATGAGCTTGATCCTTCGCATGTGTTAGATTGGGCTGATCTGCAGATTGATGAGGATGCCACGTATAAGGAGCGTCCGATGAGGATTCTTGATACAAAGAAGCAGGTGTTGCGGGGCAGAACAATTGCGTATGTCAAGGTCTTATGGCATCATCACGGGGTTGAATAAGCGACATGAGAGCTTGAGTCTGGGATGCGTGCTAGATATCCAGACTTGTTTACCTCGTGACCTTGTTACGAATTTCGGGAACAAAATTCCATAAGGGGGGAGAGTTGTGAGACCCTGACCCTTATCTTTTAGATTGTTTATATACGTGACACTTTTATTCCAGTATATGATAGCATCGATGCATGGTTTATACTTTAAAGTTGTAGAAAAGCATGTGTAAATGTGTTTTATGCTTTCCCGGACCTTGTTTAGGTTGGATGGGTTGGCTTTTGAGCCTTAAAACAGTAGCAAATTCCAGTACGCCTCTACTGTGGAGTTCGATCGATTGGGGGGGTCTAGTTCAGTCGACTGGGGGGTCCAGTTCGGTCGACTGAACCGTAGATCTGGAGTTCGGTCGACTGAACTCACTAGTTCGGTCGACCGAACAGTGCACTTTTTGGTTTTCTATAAAAGCTCTAGTGGCGGTGTTTTGAGACAAAACTTTTTCTTCAGACCTAAGAAACCCCTTTCCTCCTCCATCTCTTTAGCTTTGAGGTCCCGGGGCTTGGTTTATTGTTGATTCCTTCGTGGATCCTTGCTATTGGGGCCAAGGGCTTCGCATCCATCCGATCGAATTCTCATTCTGACACCGTTCAGTTTTGATACGTCGAGTTCTTGACTCTCCGAGGTAGGATTCTAGACCTACTACTGTTATGAGGGTGTTATATGCAGTTATACTTGCTTTCACCGGGTAGAAATGCATGAAATGTTGTTTACATGTTTTAAACAGTGATTTTTGGGTAAAAGTGGGTTTTTACGCCTTTTTCTCGATTATATACATGTTTGGTGTACGTGGTATCCATAGTTTTCAAAAGTAGGGATGAAAATGGTGATTTGAGAAAGCGGGTGAGAAACATCTTTTTAGAGGTTTGGAGCTAACCCGCGGGGTTGAGTCTCACCTTTTAAACGTTTTGTTAGAAATGGTTTTAGATCTCCATTTTGATGGATTGGATCTCATTTTATACATGTGTTGTATAAATCATTTTATGGGTTTTCGTAGTTGAGCTACGGGGTTTTAAAATGTTCTCCATAGATGTACCGTGAAAGTGTGTGTGTTGAGTTGGGCTTCCATTGCTCGTTGGTGTAAGTCCGAAAATGTGCGCAGAGTAGGTCTCTACGTGCCTTCAGGTTAATCCCTGTAAACGAGGTTGGTGGGTGCTTAGTGCCCTTGGGCTCTGGTCCCGAAAACTAAGTGGTTGTATGGGTGGTTAGTGCCCTCGGGTGTGACCCCATAAACTAAGTCGGTTGCCTTCGTTAATGGCGTTATTGTTGTAACTCTGTCTAGAACTTGTCATTACTAAGCCTACGGGTCTAGGGTATTGGACGAGAGTCTATAGTTGTTACTTTTGTCGATGTGGAAGAGTCAGTACATAGGACTACATTTATATCTTTCTCCTCGGCTGAGTGGCCTGAGTGGAGCTTACTGTTTTATTTATAGTTTTCCCTTAATTGTAGCATGATATCTGTTAGGATGATATGCATAGTTTGAAGGATGGAAAATGTGGGGTTTTATGAGATAAAAACTTTTTGAGATTCGTGATAGTCTGACAAAAAACTTGTGATTTTGGCTCCCGTGGTTGAGCCCGTGTGTGTGTAATTGCATAGCTTGCTTTACAGTTTTATTGTCTATGTTCTATTGGGCTTCGGCTCACGGTGTGGGATTTTGCTGTAAAACCTTTTCAGGTGAGCATGATAAGTTGACGTAGTTGCAGAGGTGATGGAAGACTTGCTGTAGTTTTCCATTTTTGAGACATGTACTTACACAAGTGATGCCTGTTGAGGCTGGTTTTATACGCCTTTTGGCGATATGCTTATTCTTGTATGACGATACATGTTTTTAGTTTATGAGAGTTGAATTATGGGCACTTTTATCCAAATGTTGTACATTCTTAATTATTAACTGTGAAACCTATTTTCTTAAATGGGTGTTTTGGTGAGTTTTCGCGTGACCCGGATGTTTGGGGCATGACAAAAAACCTACTTTTCGATACTTAGAACAATTTGAGTGTCATACTACGCATTTAGTGAAAGAAATAACCCTTTAAAAAGGTGCAAAACACCCAAAAATCTTTCTCAGGACACAAGGTTTCTTAGAAATCTTCATTTTCATAATCAAAAAAATTAGAGTTTTATATGTATAACGACATGAGAAGTCATTCTTGTTGATAACCACATAAAGATTTATGAAAGAGACAATATACAACCAAACCCCAAATATTCTCTCATGCATACAATTCATGAGTACCAACAGCCATAAGGCTTTACAAACGATTATCAACAAAAGCTAACCCCAATACATGATTTCTAGAATTACATTTTACAAAATTGACATATTTTGGCGAATCTTTCTATACAAATGCAATTCTATCTAACAACTTCACAAAAAGAGGTTCTCCATAATCAGGCTCCTCACTCGACTACCTTCTTTCCATTGTCACCTGAAATGTGTTAAGCAACATGAGCCGAAACTTGTAGGAACAAGGCTAACTATGAATATGTGCATGGTATATGAAGATAGTTAAGCGAGATGCACATATAAGTTTAATTATAATCATTTCGTTGACCCAAGTCAAATTCCCGATACATAACCAAGTTTTGGATAAAAGTCATTGTTCAATGCTTTATGGTTTTGATGAAATCACCCCCTTTTTACCCAATCACTTTATAAACTTTACTCTACTCAACACATGTTTATATCCCATCATTTCTTCCATTCGTCTGATTAAGATTTTACCAATCCAATTCGTTCATTATAAACATTAAAGTACCAAAACCGGACGGCGCCTATAGATCCAGGCGTATTTATAACCACCAGTCCACGCGAGGTTCGAGGAATAAATACTCATTCTATAACCCGACACGGAGAGCACACATTTTTTATTTCCCTCAGAAACATCGATGGGTGGGCCGCCCTAGAGCACGCTTTTACAGGGATTAACCCGAAGAAAGGGCCTACCTTACATTGCGCAAGTTTTCGGTCTTTCACCGAGGAGAAACTCGTGCCCAAGCTTATTTATCCATTCTCATCACACGGTACTTTAATTATTTAATTTTTTTCATTTCATCAATCCACAAAACAGGATTAACTTACATCACCATATACATATTTCGATTTTTCATTAAAACCCCACATTTTTATACCCGGTATAAACATGTGCCACACAACTCATGAGATATACTCAATAGGTTATCAAAATTCTCGATTTTGTCAAAATTCATTTCCACTTCCACATATGGGACCCTTAACCCTACAACCCCCAATTTCTCATGGTTCAAGCACATTTTCAAACCCTAGCCCAATGTCTTTCACATCAAAATATTTCCAACAGTAATGGAAAGAGAGAGTCATGTTAAAACATCCATGAATCTAACATTTAGCCCTTACCAACATCAAACCCAAATCTAGGGCTTAAAAAAAACTTATTTTTCATGCTTTTATGTTCGATGGTTCAAAAATGCAACAAATATCATATAGACATTCAAAGATAGTCTTAGATCCTACCTTCGGGATGCTAGATCCACAAAAAAAGCCCCAAACGAGTCCCAACCGCGAAGATCTCCAACCACACGATGAGGATCAAGCCTCCAACATCTAAATGGAGCCTCCAACGCACAGAAGACTAAGACGGAAGCGAGGGATCCTCTCAAGAAGAGCCAAAGAAACTCCATTAACTCTCCCAACACAAACCCTAGCCTCATATAAACTCTAGAGAGAGAGAGAGAAAAGAGAAGAATAAGGAAAATAACCCAACACCCGACATTTATAATCTCTGCCCGACACAGACCGATCGATCGGTCTTGAGACCGATCGGTCGGTCTTTGCAACTGCAATTGTGGTCCAACTTTGAACAAGCATAACTTCTTCAACCGAACTCCAAATGGGGTCATTCTTGTGCTCAAACTGAAGCGCCGAAAGTCTACTTTCCAATGGTTCTATCCCCACACCAAGACTCATATTGTAAAAAAAGATATGGCCAAAATAATCAAAGTATATCACAAATCTTCACTCCCCCTTTGCATATTTTTGTCCCGACCTCCTTTAAAACCTTATTTTCTTCATCGAGTATACCACAACACGCATATTCCATTTCACAACACTCTCCAATGACTTACAGGAATTAAAGTTTTTATTCTTATGCAACGTCAATAGTTAATCCCTCAAAACAAAACGGGCCGGGCTCACTACATTGTAATTATCGTATGTAATTATGAATGCTTGGCTAGAATATCTCCTTTATTTATAGTTACGTATGTCCTGACGTGTCCGGAGGACGGGGTGTCTTAGTACTACCCTTGAGAGAAAAATAAAAAAAGATAAAAGCTTGCTGGGTTAAAAATTGAAAAGGCGGTCCAGGCAAAAGTTAGAGCAGCCTACAAGGCCAAAAATTCAAAAGGGCAATCTTGGCAAAAGTTAGGGCATCACAAAAGGAGAGTGTTAATACTTGAGAGTAAACCATGCTCAAACTACGTTATGGCCTGATTCCACTTTTTGGGATATGTAGGCAGCTTCTTTCAAGAAGCCTAGTAACTTTCTTTATTTTAGCCATCTTTAAATCTGAGTAATGATTAATGCAAATTCATCTTTAAGCTCTGATGATAAAGTCGTTGAATTACAAGAATCGAAAAACTTTAAATAATTAGGAACCTTTTTAAGATAAATGTGGGATTTTTATTATTTCAGCAGCGATCATAAGGTTTTGTAAATAAAGGGAGGGCACAAAAGTCCTAAACTCTAAATAAAGAAGAAAGCTACAAAATCATAAAAGCAAAACAGATCTCTCAGATCTTCCTTCTCTTTGCTGCTTGTTCTTCTCCTTCTTCTTGGTTTCTGTTCTCTTTTTTCTAAACTAGCCACGCCTTGTACTCCTTGGGGAGCTTAGTGTGGGATAACTCCTACATCGCCATCAGCGAACGAGATGGCTAAACCTCCTGATACCGCGCCAGAAATGGGGCCTAAAGGGAAGATGAACTCATATGACCCTGTACGCCATGAAATATGATCTGATCTCGACCAAACTGCCTCATAATCTGGTGTGGATAGTAGAAGGTGGATAGCCACAGACCAATCAGCAAGATATCTAGATAGTTCATAGTGGTCAAAGTCATAAAAGGGATATGCCACTAGGAGCACTGCCAAATAACGGCTCCTCGAGTCAGCGAAGAAAGATACTACCTCCAAGCTGCCTCGGTAGTACATATTATGTAAAAAGGACGATAGACAAAGACAGCAGCGTTGTGCCCATCTGAAATCAATTTTTTGCAGAAGATTTACCTTCTCTATCAGCTAGATTTAGAAAGAGAAAAAAGAGGTAAGAATCGAGAGAAATCAGCAAAAGGAGAGATATGTGGGAAAATAAAGAGAGGTAATGGAAAAAGGAGAGAAGAAAGGTAAAATTTGAGAGAAATCAGCAAAAAGAGAGAAGAGCAAAAAAAATGAGAAAAATCGACAAAATGAGAGAAAAGCAAAAAAATGAGAGATTTGAGTTTTACTTGGAGAAGCAAATGACTACCAGCAAAGGACATGGTTACACCCCGATGGATAGCATTTAGACCAATTAGGGTCTCAGTCAAAACTAAGGGCACAGAGTCTTTTCCTGCCCTTATTTGCTTAGCAATGTCCATCAAAATAGTGCTAACCCCTCCGTCATAGGAAACAAGAAGGTACCAGGTAAGCAGATAGATGCACAGAATATAACAGTGCTGTAACTAAAAGCTAAAGTCACCGAAGGCACCGGTAGGAAAGAATTTGTGTCCAGTGAATCCCCATGGACGAAGAAAGAAATCTCCTAGCCAGTCAGACCACAAAGACGCATGATTTAATTCTTCGCAGAGACGAACATGAAAGGTATTGCCATAAACTCCTATGGAACGAGATCAGGAATGCTGGTGAACTCCTCTACAATGGGGCATAACTCTTCATGGCCAAAGCAAAAAAGATGAGCCTGTGGATCCCAAAAGCTATGTAGCAGCCCTCAGCAATGGCTTGTTGATCCAAGCCCTTGTGTGCAAGGAAAACTTTGTTAAAATCCTAGTCATATGTGAAGCGTTGTCTAGATCCTAGGTTTGTGAGATGATACTTAGGTTTTCTAAGCCCTGGTGTGCCAAGTAAACTTTATTAAAATCTTAGTCATATGTGAAGCATCGTCTAGGTCCTAGGTTCATGAGATGACCCTTAGGTTTTTTAAGCCCGGTGCGCCAGGTAAATCCTCTTCCAAATCCTAGTTATATGTGAAGCGTTTTTTAGGTCCTAAGTTCAGAAGGTGTTTTAGGTTTTTTCCATACACTAGTCCATAAGGCATTTAGGTTCTAAGCCTAGAAGGTGTCTTAGGTTTTCTCGAAACTCTAGTCCATAAGGCGTCTATGTCCTAAGTCCAGAAAGTGTCTTAGGTTTTCTCCAAACCCTAGTCCATAAGGCGTCTGGTCCTAAATCCATAAGGTGTCTTAGTTTTTCTTGAAACCCTAGTCCATAAGACATCTAGGTCTTAAGTCCAAAAGATGTCTTAGGTTTTTTTGAAACCCTAGTTCATGAGGCATCTAGGTCTTAAGTCCAGAAGGTGTCTTAAATTTTTTCTAAACCCTAGTCCATAAGGCGTTTAGGTCCTAAGTCTAGAAGGTGTCTTAGGTTTTCTCCAAATCTTAGTCTATAAGGCGTCTAGTTCCTAAATCCAGAAAGTATCTTAGGTTTTCTTCAAAGTCTAGTCCATAAAGCATCTAGGTCTTAAGTTTAGAAGGCATCTTAGGTTTTTTAAGCCCTAGTGATCTAGGCACCCTAAGTCCATAAGGCGTCTTACGTTTTTCAAGCCCTAGTGCGCTAGGCATTTAGGTTTCAAGCCCTACTTCTCAGGCATTCTAAGTCCAGAAAGTGTCTTAGCTTTTTCAAGCCCTAGCAATCTAGGCACCGTAAGTCCAGAAGGCGTCTTAAGTTTCTGAAGCCCTGCTTCTCAAGCACCCTAAGTCCAGAAGGCGTCTTAAGTTTCTGAAGCCCTGCTTCTCAAGCACCCTAAGTCCAGAAGGCGTCTTAGGTTTCTAAAGTCCTGCTCCCCAGGCACCCAAGTCCTAGTGCGCTAGGCATCTTATGTTTCAAGCTCTACTTCTTAGGAACCTAAGTCCAGAAGGCATCTTTGGTTTTTCAAGCCCTGCTTCCTAGGCACCTATGTCATGATTGCTTTTTATGTGTTTTTAATGCCTATATGATGTATTTGTTTGCCTATTTTTGATATTTAAAAAAAGTTTTAAAGTCTTGACTCGACTTTTTAATTATTTTTTCTCTTGTCCCATTCAAATTTTTTTGTCTTGACTCAACCTATTAATTTGTGTTGCTTCCCTGTTCAAAATAATTTATAGGATCCTGACTCGATCCTTGTGATTATTTTTCCAGCCGAGTTCTTAGATATTGATTCGATCTTTGACTTGTTTGTTCATTCCCCTTTAGATCTTGACTCGATCTTTAGGGTATCCGTTGCATCATGTTTAACATCTGCATCATGTTTTATATCTTGCATCTTTTGCATTTTCCACAGAACTATGTTTTGGTTTAATTCCTAGCAAAAGGGTACGTAGGCAGTTCGATAGCAATTCGGGCATGACCACGATCATCTGTATGCTTGTGTGTTTTGCAGCCTAAGATTGGTGGCTCGGTCAAATGGATGTTGTTTCTGAATTTTTGATATAACTCGTATCACGCATTGCTATGCAAGTTATATCAAAGAGAAGCAATTATAGACACCCCGATTCGACCACACCTAATCTTAGGTTAGTCTGGGTGTACCCGATGATGAAATCAAGTGGAATGATGCTTTAGAATGGTCCTCGGGAAACGATCTAAGCTCTATAACCAAGTCAGATGATCAAATCCTTCAAACTAGTGAACCCGCTGTGTTCAACCCTTGAGCCACTAACTTTGAACTTGGGACCGCAAACTTTGGTTATCGCGACCGGTATAAGAACCTCTTGAAAACCCTAGCAAGGTTGTGACCGCCATCTTTGAACCTTGGGGTCGCCAACTATGTTGTGGTGACCGCCATAAAAAACCCTTAAAAACTTATTTTTTTGTGGTGACCGCCAACACTGATCATGGCAACCACCAATTCCAAAAACCCTAACGTGTCCAAAAACTTGCCAAAACTTCATTGGTTGATGAACTCTATAAATACCGTACCTCTTGTACAATTTTGAGAGAACAATTCTGATGTCGGAGTTCTAACAAGTCAGAAGGCGACAGATTTAGTGAGAGGGGTACTCTACCAAAGTAACGAGAGAGTACGAGTCTTGACGCTGACACCTTGCTGCTTTGCCAAAGTATGAGTCTCAATACACGAATACTCTACCAATTCTTGATTCATCGATTGAATTTGGAACATTCCCCGAGGATTGGACGATTAATCACCATTTTCTGACTTAAGGATTCACCCGTATTGTAGTGATTCAGGTGTTTTGTCTAGATTCCTGACCTTTCTTTCTCCATTTCTTCTCTTTTAGAGTGGTCGGTTTAACTTCAATCGTTTATGATACTTGTGTAGTGATCTTGCTATTCTATTTAGGTTGTTGAATGTATGCATGTGATTACCCATGATAAGCATGATTAGTTTAGGTTAATTTGATTGATATGTGCACCAACATTCATATAGTTGTAATCATTAATATTTCGCCTGTATCTTAATATTTTTTAATTAAATAGCAACTATTACATCCTTATATAGTAATCATTACTTTTATAAGTTTAATTTCATTTCTTTTCTTTCATATTTTGTTATATTTTGATGAAATGCATAGTAAATCTTTATAGTTTAATTTTTTTTAGTATCATCTTTTATTGCTCACTACATTGATAATTAGCATGAAATCAAAATTTAGTTAAAGTTTAAGGATCTTGGAGCATGTTTCTGTTTATTTTGTTTAAAATCATGTTAGTGTAATTTTTAGGTTATTTGGTGATTTTGCTTGCGGGTTTGTTCCATATATCCTTTAGTTAGAAATTGCATTCCGTAGGACTTAGGATTTTCTTTTGCTATTTGTTTTATTTTGGCATTCTATATACGTAGGTTATGTATTTTTTTATTTTGATTTTGGATGTTCTCTCTTTACCTCCATTTCTGTATTTGTATGCATTTGCAAAATCTAATTAAGAACCAATAATTATTAGTAGAGGCAAATCTCACGGTTGGGTGAATGGGGTGCCTAACACTTTTTCCAGTTCGTACCTTAGTCCTTAGACCATTGTTTTCTTAGGTTACCGTTTTAAAGATCAATGGCTCATTTTATTTTTCTTGATTTTTTTCAAAAATCAAGTGGCGACTCTATTTTTTCACAAAAAAAGGTTTTCAAAATTTAATTTTCAAACTGTTAAAGTATTTTCTAAACATTTCTTGAATTTTCTTATTTTTGAAACAAAACCTTAAATCCCGGCGCCACAACAGCCACCATGTTTTTTCATGTCATCACCTTTCTGAACCATTGATCTACCCTCGTGAGTTTTGAACGAATTAAAGACACTTATAGCCCCCCTCTGTGTTCTAGATGCCCTTAAAACCTTATCGGTCCTCGTCGTAACCTAAAATTGATAAGTTGTCTTTCGGTCCTTGTTTCGACCTAAAACTAATAGGGTTACCTTATCAGTCCTTGTGATAACCTAAAATTGATAAGTTGCCTCTTTGGTCCTCATCTTGACCTAAAATTAATAGAGTTACCTTCATGTCCTCCTCATGATCTAAAACTGATAAGTTGTCTCTTCGATCCTCGTCATGACCTAAAACTGATAGAGTTACCTTCTGGTCCTCAGCTCGACCTAAAACTGATAGGTTGAGCCTTTAATCCTTCTCATGACCTTAAACTAACTCGTTGATCCCCGTCATGATCTAAAACTGATAAGTTAACCCTTCAGTCCTCCTCACGACCTTAAACTGACTCTTTGGTCCTCGCATGACCTAAAAAGGCCCCTAAAATCTTCGGTCCTCCTTACGACCTTAAACTGACCTTTCAGTCTTCGTATGACCTAAAAGTTGTGTGATGCCCCGTCCTCCAAGCACGTCAGGACATACGTAACTATAAATAAGGGAGATATTCTACCCGAACATTCATAATTACATATGATAATTACTACATCATTAACGGTTCAGAATTTGTTCAAAATATTTAATGATTACAGTCATCCAAAAAATTCAACAAAAGTTACAATATGTCCGTGGGAAAACTAAACAAAAGGTTAAAAAGATAAGATTCTATGTCTTCAAGCTGCATTGTTGGTGTTAGCTGGCTCCTACCACTCTTCTCCTTCCTTAAAGTCTTCTTTTTCAACGAACACGCCTTGCTCAAATGATCTTTCTTCCTCACCTGTGGCACGAATTTCATGAGCCAGAGCCCAGAAGCAAATTTTCTAAACCGTCTAACAAACACACAACAAAATATCCTACAATATATATCGTATAATACCCAATACAAATCTTAAGGGCAAGAGACAGACCGTTTATCATTTTTAACAAGGCAAGCATATATAAGAACAAGTGTGCGAGTGCATAATGCAAATGAATGCAATGCAATTGCCCAACCCAAGTACTTTCAGGACAATCTCATGAATTCCACGCCGGGAATTACAGAATAGACTTGATGGCTCTTGATCACCAAACCCATCCTCGCCTCGTTGCAAAAGGTAAACCCTCACCATGGCTACATGCCTTAGCCATTTTACGCAATGACAATGGCGTGGGGACCGGCCTTTATCCAATTTTACCCATCCTTATTCCCGGCCGACTAATCCCGCCTTAAGGAATAGGATACTCATTTAGTGTCAACCCAAAATCTAATTAAAACAAGTGACGAACCCATGGTGCCTAAACCCCCTTTTTCAAATAAACAATCTCCCATTTCATTTTAAATATGACAACTAGGGGCGCCCTAGATTCACAACCACTGAATAACGATTTTCATGTCACCCAACCTAATTTGAAAGATATAAAAGGACTCCGATAACCCAAGATGAAATGTAGGAATGCTCATTATGTACAATATGTTTCTCGTGTGCAATTAATCATAGCATGGCATATATATATATGATATGGCATATGATACAATTTGCTAAAGCATCAAGTACAAGCATGCGAAGCATAACCATAATTGATATGACATAGAATCGAACCATTGGCATGAGTTTATTTCATCAAAAGTATCAATTTCATACACTAATTACTCACCAACTTCATATAAGGTTCACATACTCAAGTTCCATAAGTAACACGCCACTCGTACACTTAGCCAATTTTAGGTAATTGTTTAATTGCTAGTTTTAACGTTGCGACAGCGTTTTGAAGTATTTAGACATAAATTTAATTTTTGATATTTTAACACCATTTAGATAAAAATATTCCCTACAACTTTCATGTTTATCACTAAGGTCAGATCCTAAGGCACGGGGGCCATTTATTTTATTTAAGTAAAAACCGTTCAGCATTTTACAGAGAAAAACACAGAAATTGGGCCTTTGTTGGGCACAGTTCTTGGGCATCAATTTAAAGGATATAGGTCTAATCTTTGGTGAGGTTTTATTTTAAGGTGTCCTCTACAAGTTTCATGTTTTGTGCTAGAGCAAGTTGTTTGGAAACAGTTTGGGATTTTGGCCAATTTATAAAACGGGTTCAGTCAGCCTAAAAGGGGTTTGCAGAATGTGTTTTCAACAGAGAATTCTCAAAACATTTGGGGTATCATCCGAGGGTATTTTGGGCTGATTTTCGCTCAGTATTTAGTTTAATATGTGAGATATATTTTTCATGTTTACCACTTTTGGATTTGGCTTCTAAACATTTAGGTTTTAGGTCTCACAAAAATGTGTGACAGAGAGGTCTATTAGTCACTGAACCATAACAGTGACTTTAGGAAGTATTTCGACCTATCAAGACTTCATATTGTTGGCTCATTTTTTGTGGACAGAAAAATAAATAGGTCCCCTACAAGTTTTATGTTTTGACCCAAGCTCGGTTCTCACTCTAACTTATGATTTTTAAGTCTGCAACTCACAGTGGTCAAGATCAGGTAGGACTTTTCTGAGTATTAGGGCTTTGCCACTGAGTATTTGGTCTTTTTAGGGTTTTTCGGGTCAAATTAGAGTTTCGGGTTGAGTTAGGGTTTCTGTCGTTCATGCAGCGACCTAAATTCTCATTGTGTATCCGTCTCTAATACTAGGGTTTGAGCCGAGTTGTTATAATCTAGGTGGTTACTACTAGGGTCTGGACCAGAGTGTTACAATCAACCCCCTTAAATAAATTTCGTCCTTAAAATTTCATGCAAAAGGTTGTAGATGATTACTTGCATTTCTTCTCTTCGAAGTTGTGTCCTTGTTTACTTGAGTCGTTCGCTATTGAGGGTGTGGGCAAGGTCGGGTTTATATGTGACAATCCGGTACGTATTTATTTTGTTTTGTTGATCTTTGCTTTCAGTTAAATATTATGGTGTGATAAAAATTAGAGTATGAGTTTTAATAATATGGAGGTTCGTGAACGAATTAATGGATTTTGGAATAACTTTTAAAGATCTAAAACAATGATAAATTTTGATAACTTGCTAATGGAAAAAGTTGAAATGAGGTCATGAGACTGAGGTTGGAGATTGGGTTTTAATTTAAAGGAGTTTGTTAAATTTCTGGTTCAGAGATCACCACTCGAGCGGTGAAGGCCCGCTCGAGCGAGCTATCGAGACGAGTTTAGAAGCTTCTCGAGTTTTGGAGAGAAATCTAGAGAATATATATATATAATATGACCCTCCTTCTTCACACGTGAGCCCCTTCTCTTCTTTCTCTTCTCCTCCTTCTCTCTCTCCTCTTGAGAGAAACCTATCCAATCCTCAAAACCCTAGTTTTCTATCACCCGAATTGAAGATGAAGAAAAGATGAGGAGAGATCTAAGGTGAAGATTTAGCTTGGGAAGAAGGTGATTGAAGATAAAGTTTTGGGAGAGCAAGAAAACCCAACTTTCAAACCCTAGGAGACAGATTTGAAGAAATCACAACCTTTCGAGCAAATCTAAGGTAGGATTTAGATTATCTCACATGTTTTGCGTAGATTTGAGTTCATATTTTATATATATGAGTAAAAATTAGGTCAATTACACGCTTAACTATCATATTGGTAAGTTTGTGTGTGGGTTGAGTTGGTTTTCACAAGAATGGAGGTTTTTGGAAAGTGATTACCCATGAAATTGATGATTTGAGATATCAAAATGGGTTTTGAGACTTGGAATCTAGTGTTTTTGGTTTAAAATTGAAGATTTGAAGCATCTTTGATAAGAGTTATGTGTTTGGAGGTTTGAAACTCAAAACAGGGACGAATCTGGGTTACTCTCGGGTGCCAGCGCGCTCGAGTGGATCCCTATCCGCTCGAGCGCTCACATGGTAGAAGGTTGGGCACTCGAGCGCCCGGCGTCCGCTCGAGTGAACTGACTGCGCATGGCCAACTTTGTTCGCTCATATCTCCCTCATTCGAACTCCGAATTGGGTCGTTCTTGTACTCAAATCGAAGCCCCGGAAGTCCTCTTTCCAACAAGACTACTCTCACAAAAGAACTTATTTTTTAGAAAAATTTATGATCAAAATAGTGAGGGTATATCAAAATTTTAAAACCATTTTTCACCCGTTTTTAGCCGAATGTTTTGGAAAAACATATTTTCATTCATATTGGCCCT
>JAUMHN010407747.1:0-14864 GCA_032360265.1 Heliamphora ciliata
CTTGAATCTAATGTTTTGGAGTTGAAATTGAGATTTGAGACATGTTTGAGGAAGGTTTAAGGGTATGGAGGCTAGAAGCTCAAAACAGGGGAAAATCTGAGTTTGTCTCGGACACCAGAGCGCTCGAACGGAGCCCTGTCCGCTCGAGCGACCAATTGGCAGAGAGTTGGGCACTCGAGCGCCCGAAGTCCGCTTGAGCGGACTGACTGCGCAGGCCTAAATTGGTTTGATCACATCTCCCTCATCCGAACTTCGAATTGGGTCGTTCTTATACCCAAATCGAAGCCCCAGAAGTCCTCTTTCAGGTAAAAGTTTAATTGCTAGTTTTAAAGTTGCGACAGTGTTTTGAAATACTTGGGCAATGATTTAATTTTTGAAATTTTAACACCAATTAGATAAAAATATATCCTACGTGTTTCATGTTTACCACTAAGGTCAATTTCTAAGGTAAAAAGGTCATTTATTTTGTTTTAGTAAAAACCCTTCAGTACTTTACAGAGAAAACCCTAGAAATTGGGACTCTGTTGTCCACGGTTTTGGGGCATCAAATCAAGGGCTCTAGGTCTAAATTTTGGTGAGATTCTATTCTAAGATGTCCCCTTCAAGTTTCATGTTTTGTGCTAAGGTAAGTTATTTGGAAAAGGTTTGAGATTTTGACAAGTTTATATAAAGGGTTCAGTTAGCCTAAAAGGGGTCTGCAGAATGTGTTTTTAACAGAGAGTACTCAAATCCTATGGGGTATCGTCCGAGGGTATTTTGAGCTGATTGTTGCTCAGTAATTAGTTTAATATGTCAGTTACAAAGTTCATGTTTACCATTTCTGGATTTGGCTTCTAAAAAGATAGGTTTTGGGACTCACAAGAAGGAGTGACAGAAAGGTCTTTCAGTCACTAAACCTTAACAAAGACTTTAGGAAGTGTTTTGACTCATCAAATCTTTATATTTTTGGGTCATTTTTGGTGTATAGGAGGATAATTGTGTCCCCTACAACTGTTATGTTTTGATCGAAACTCTGTTCTCACTTTAACTTAGGGTTTTTAGGTCTGCAACTTAGAGTGGTCAAGATCTGATATTCTTTGGAAAAAATGAGATATCTAGAGTTCTACCCAACGAAATTACTTCAAACAAATTTTGTATGAAAGATAACTCAATAATCTAGATTTGAACACAAAAATCACTTGAAGACTATTTTTCTACATTTAGTTATGATGATTTAAATTTGGTGGCAGAAAGTGAGTAAATCTAGAAAATTAGGCTACTTAGGGTTTTGATTGCTTAGCTTATGTTGTGTATATATTTTTGATATGTTTTCTTTGCATGCATGTTATAAAATCATATAAATCAAAAATCCAGAACATGTTTAGGCCATAAACCTCAAAGATACACACTTGTAAATACATACAAAACTTACTCATACATAAACAATCCCTAAATCACTCCTACAACGCCTTTTTAACTCATTCTTTGTTTTATTTTATTAGGGTTTGTTATAGAGATAGATTAAGGGGTATCTTGGGGGATAATATCAGAAGGTTTAAGGGAGTTGCTTACTTATTTTGAAGACCAAATGGTGGAAGAATGGTGGGACTTGGCTTTGTTGCACTCTCCTTGGTCCCCCCTAGCTTCTTCTTCCTTCTTCCTTCCTTCTTCTCTTCTTCTTCTCTTGGAAACACTTAGAAAATTTATGGTTTCTCTCCCACACTATAGAGCACGAAATATGGAGGAGAATAGGGTGGTCTTGGTGTATTTTTATAGCAAAAAGTGTAATAGAGACATAATTATTATGTATAAGTTTTAAATTAAATTTTTTTAATTTCTATTGGATGCATGAGAGGTGGGTTCTTTTTGAGAATTGATTTTTTAGATTTTTGCGGAACGAAAGTCTGCTAGGGCTGTTTGGGGCAGACCAAAATCTGGTCTTGCATTAATAGGGCTTAAGTTGCATTTAAATACCATTTTGTGTGAGAAAATGCCTAAAATATTAATTTTATGTATCTTTTTGGTATCTTAACTTACTAAGTCCTATTATTTTAATGTGTTTATGATTAATTTAGTATTCTCATGAATTTACATAATTTTTATAGCAATTGATTAAATTTCTATAAGCTTTTAAGTCAAATTAAGCTAGTTTGATAAGAATTGACTTTTTGACTTTTTTATTGTGTAGGAACTTTAAATAATTATTTGTTTGCTTTTGTTGACCTATAATATTATATTAGTATGTATATTACTTGTATAAAAAGTTTAGGTCATAATAATGCTTAATTTATACAATTTTTTTCTCATTTTTGAGCTTAAAAAGGAAAAAAAGTCACTTTTTGGGCACAAACTCCAATGTGGCCGGCCGCTAAGGGCATTTTTGTCATTGTTTGATATTAGTTTGTCCTTTATTACTTAATTGTATTTAAATATCTTTTTTAGGGGGTCCATGGGTTAAATTTTGGATTTTTAAGACTTCTGCTGTACTATGGGCAAAATGGTCATTTTACCCTAATTACGAGAATTTTTTATTTTTAATCTTATATTTCATGCTATTTACTTAATTTAGGATATTAGGAGTCTTCTCCGAGTATTTGGGCTTTACCTTTGAGTATATGGTCTTTCTAGGGTTTCCGGGTCGAATTAGGGTTTTCGGGCTAATTAGGGTTTCTTCTATTCATATAGCAACCTAAGTTCTCATCGTATATCTGTCGGTAATACTGAAGTTTGAGCAAGGTTGTTATAATCTAAGTGGTTACTACTAGGGTCCAGACCAGGGTGTTACAATGTACCAGGATTTGAAGCAACGCTGCTGATGGGAAGGTATGAAACGAGATGTGGCCAAATTCGTGGCCAAATGTCTCACAAGCCAACAAGTAAAAGCTGAACATCAGAGACCTGGAGGAGCTCTACAGCCCTAGGAAATACCGCAGTGGAAATGGGAGCATATAACCATAGATTTCGTCACCGGGTTACCAAAGTCACCTCAGGGGAACGACAATATATGGGTCATCGTAGATCGTCTTACAAAATTTGCTCAATTTTTACCAGTAAGGACCATTGAAAAATTGGAGGCACTAAGCAAGAAATATATTCAAGAGGTCATATGCTTACACCGAATACCAGCCTCCATCGTGTTTGACAGGGACCCCTGTTTTACTTCACAATTCTAGCAAATCCTACAGACAGCTCTGGGGATGAAGTTATCTTTCAGCACAGCTTTCCACCCACAGACTGATGGGCAATCAGAACGCACCATCCAAACACTAGAAGATATGCTACGAGCATGTGTCATGGATTTCAAAGGGAGCTGGGAGAAACATCTACAACTAGTCGAATTCGCCTACAATAATAGCTACCAAGCTAGTATTGGTATGCCGCCTTATGAAGCTTTATACGAAAGACCTTGCAAGTCTCCCATTTGTTGGGTAGAGGCCGGAGAGGCCAACATCTTAGGACCAAACCTGGTGCAAGAGACAACAAAAAAGATCAAGACAATTCGACAATGGATGGCCACAGCTCAGAGTAGACAAAAGAGCTATGCAGATCAACGACAAAGACCACTCGAGTTTAACCCAAGAGATTACGTTTTCCTGAAGAACCAACTAAGGCGGGCGATCATACTTTTTGGGAAGAAGGGGAAGCTTTCTCCACGAAACATCAGACCATTTGAAATCCTGGCACGAGTAGGGATAATGGCATATCAACCCGCCTTGCCACCGCAACTCGCCAGTGTTCATAACGTCTTTCATGTGTCAATGCTGAGAAAATACGAACCTAATCCCGCCCACATTCTAGATTGGAAGGAGCTCCATGTTGAAGAGGACGTTACATTCGAAGAACGACCTGTAAAGATAATCGATCAATGTGACAAGGTTCTTAGAGGAAAGACTATTCCACTCGTTCGAGTACTTTGGAGTCACAATGGAATTGAAGAGTCCACCTGGGAACGAGAGGAAGCAATGAGGGCAAGTCATCCTCAGTTTAGAAATTGAGGTACGATACGAAATTTCGGGGACAAAATTTGTTTAAGATGGGTAGTTTGTAATGACCCGATTCAGACCCTAGCCGTAACAACTAGGTGGATAATGAGCCATGTAAAGACCCAGCCCAAACCCTAGGTATTAATGACAGATAGCCCACGAGGCCATAAAACACGAGAGAGATTTGAAAACCCTAAATTTGATCCGAAGACCCTAAGTTCGATCTTAAAATCCTAAAAAGATTCAAAACTCAGGAAACAAAACGTTAACACCTAGAGAACCTCCCAATATTCTAAATTAAGTAAATAAAATGAAATTTAAGATAAAAAAATTAATAATTCTTGTAATTAAGGTAAAATAACCTTTTTGCCCCTAGTACAACAAAAAATTTTAAAAATCTAAATTTTAACACATGGACACCCTAAATCAAGGATTTAAGTGAAATTAAGTAGAAAAGCACAAAATAACAAAAAAATGACAAAAATACCCCTAAATGCCTGTCCACCTTGGAAGTTGTGCCAAAAAGTAGCTTTTTGCTTTTCCTTAAGCTTAAAAATATGAGAAAAGTGTCAAATTAAGCATTATGATGATCCCAAACTTGTTGAACAAGTAATATACCAAATAATATAGTGTTATAAGTCAACAAAAGCAAACAAATTATTATTGAAGTTCGTACACAACAAAATAAGTCAAAAAGCCCTATGTTCTCAAAATAGCTTAATTTGACATAAAAGACTATATCTATTTAATCAATTACTATGAAAATTATGATAATACATGAAAATACTATATTTGTAACAAACACACAAAAATAATAAGTCTCAGTAGAAAAAGGTATCAAAAAGATACATCAAATTAACTTTTAATGCATTTTCTTGTACAATAGGGGCACAAAAATCGAGGTAAACCCCTTGATTGATGGGGGATCAGATTTTGTCCCCTCAAACAGCCACCTAGCTAATTTTAGCTTCGCCAAATCTGAATTCTAGCCATCAAAACTTACATCTCCTCAAATCAAACTCAAAGTCTCATTTAATGAAGTGAAGAAAAGGAAGCTTCTTGTGTACTTTTTGTTCCCCATGTGTTCCCTAGCCTTGCCTATATAAAGAGAGCCAAGCAACCTCTTCTCTATGTGATATTTTCGTGCATGAGAGGGGGAGAAACCAGGACACTTTGTTCTTGAGGGTTTGGGAGAGTTTGAGGAAGAAGAAGGAAGAAGAAGGAAGAAACCGAGACGAATTTCGAAAGCTAAGTACGAACTCATCCTCCACCATTCTTTGAACTCTCAAAACAAGTAAGTAAAACCTCTAAACCTTGTATCTAATATCCCTCAAAATATCCCTCAACCCAGCCCTTTAAGCCCCTTAAAAATCAAGAACCGAAATCAAACCGAAAAGGCGTCGTAGTTGGAATTTAGGGGCTGTTATGTTTGTGGATGTTATGAGATGTTGTTGTATATTGATATCTTTGAGTTTGATGATCTCTATGGATTCTGGAGTCTTGATATTTAAGTTTGAAACACAAGCATGCAAGGAAATAGAACCAAAACTTGGCATAACATAAGTAGAGGACCTAAACCCTAAGAGGCTTGATTTTCTAGAACTTTGATGTTTCTGCCCTGAGATTTGAAATACCACAACTCAATGTAGAAAATTGATCTAAGTATGATTTTTGTGTCCAGAGTTATATTTTTGTGTTTTCTTTCATCCAAAGTTGGTTGCAACTCATTTTCATAACCAGAACTCAAGATATTACAATTGTACCAAAGTGTGTCATTTTCTAACCTGTCAACACCACCAACTTGGAAATCCTAGTTTAGAATGAGATTCGAATTTTGGTCAAAACGTGAAGGTTTTATATAAAATGTATATCCATATACCCACAAAAAATGAGAACCAAATATTGAGGTTTGATAGGTCAAAACCCCTTTCAAAATCTCTATTGATTTTCAGCCCTCGAGGAACATTCTGTCACATATTTTTTATATGGCCCGAAACCCCTATTTTTAGTGATCTATTACAAACGTGGTCTAAATTAACTTTGTGGCTAGCATATTGATGTATTTTTACCCAAAAATCAGATCTTAAATCCTCGGTATGATCCCCCGAAACAGTTTTAAACACTCTGTCCAAAACCAGCTCTGTTGAATTTTGGCGGCTGACAGAACCTACTTTTTAAGTTGACCAAAAAGTCTAACTTGTTTCAAACAACTACCGTTAGCTCTAAACATGAAACTTATAGGGAACATGTTAAACTAGGACATACAGAAAAAATGGGCTTATTTGAACTTCATTCGATACCCCAAAATCGAGAGCAACAGAAGCATAATTTTGGGTTAAATCTAAAGAAAGTGTTGAACCATTTTTGCTTAGGAAAAAAATGTTCACCCATTTGCCTTAGGATTTGGCCTTGGTGTTAAATATGAGAGCTGTAGAAAATATTTTTATCTAAATAGTGTTTAAAAATCATAACTTAATTCCAAGTCTAGATACCCCAAAATCTTGTCGGTCCTTTTAAATTATTACTTGATTTTTGACCTTAAAAGTTGCTAAGTGTATGTGTGAGAACCTTGTTGTGAGACCCGAGTTTTTATATGATTATTGGTTTGAATTAGTTTATTAGTATTTTAAGTGAATGTATGATGAATTAGAACTCATGCTATCATGTTTGAATCATATCTTGAGAATCGTAGCTTATGCTTTACATAGTTGTACCTTATGCCTTGCACGTTGTACCATGAATCTTGCCATGCTAGTTGATGCCATGCTATAGATGGTTGTATTTGAGATCCATACCATACATTATAGACATTGTCACTTGCATTCTGGCATATTGGAGTCCATTTGTGCAAATCGTTGTTAGGATGGGCTGTGTTGAGCTTGTTATTCTTAATTCTAAGTCTAGAGCGTCCCTAGTTGCCATTTTCGAAAATGTTTTGGTTTATACACCCTGGGTGCGTCCCCGGTGTTACAGATTTGGTTTACACACCCTGGGTACGTCCCCAGTGTTTGCAATGGGTTATCATGGGAATTATTGGGCACCATGGGTTCGTCGGTAGCATTTTGGTTTTGGTTGTTTGGACTTTAGAGTTGACATTGGTGCGAAGGCATCATACATCTTAAGGTGGGAGCATTTAGGTGCATCCCAAACCCCACACCGTTACCATTGAGTAAAACAGATGTGGCATGACGCCCGGCAATGCGGTTACTATTCGCAATGAGGAGTAGTGATGGCTTTGGTGTTCAATTTGTCCGTAAACTCAACTCTTAGAATTTCTGGCGTGAAATTGCTATTACGATCAGGGTGCTTGTCGGGTTGGGAAATTGCATCGCATACACGGCATTTCATACTTGTATGTTGTTGACTCATCTTTTACCCTGTTATAAATTTGTCTATCTCCTCCACTTTAAATTGTATTGAGTGTTATATGATATGCGTTGTGGTGAATTTTGTGTCGTGAGATTAGTTGGAAGGTTAAAGTATTTTTCTTCTAGGCTCTGACTCATGGCATTCGTGCCACAGGTGAGGAGGACGAATTCTTCGAGGAAGTTGCCCCCGGTGAGGAGGAAGGTTTCGAAGAACAAGGCGAGTGGCAAGAGCCAGCATACCCTGACAATACTAGCTGAAAGACGTAGTGTTCACCCTTTTTGAGTATTGTTCTTTCTTTCGTTTTTATTCAGTTTCCATGGGCTCAGCGTACCTTTTGTTAAATTTTTAGTGAAACTGTAATCGTTATGTATTTGAACAGTTTAGAACTCTTAATGATGTAATATATATGATACGTAAATATGAATGAATGGCTAGAATATCTCCTTTTATTTACATTTATGTATGTCCCAACGTGCCCGAACGACGGGGCGTCATAGAGGAGGAGGAGTTTTTTGAGGATGTAGCCCCCGGTGAAGAAGAAAGTTTTAAAGAACAAGATGAGTGGAACGATCCAGCAGACCCCAATAATGCAAGCTGAAGAATTGAGTGTTCACCCTTTTATTCTTTTGTTTAGTTTCCACGGGCCCAGTATACTTTTTGTTGAATTCTTGATGAAGTTGTAATTGTTATGTAATCGTTATGTACCTTTAATCAGTTCAAACTCCTTTTTGACGTAATATTTAAGGTATTTAAATATGAATAAATTGCTAAAATATCCCTTTATTTATATTTATGTAAGACCCGACGTGCCTGGAGGGCGGAGTGTCACAGTTGGTATTAGTTCCCAGGTTTAGTGAACCTTCAGGTCTTGGGTTATGGGAAACCATGTGTTCTGTACCGTTTGAAGTCTATACGATGCATTGTATTAATTATTATTATCATCTATATATTATATGAACTAAAATATGCTACATCTAAGTCTTATAGCAAGTAGCGTCAAGATGCTTCCGAGTTCGGGAACAACAAGGAATCTACATGCAAAAGACGAGTATGGGCGTTGAGATCGAAGATGAAAGATTCGTGCAACAAGTAATCTTATTTGAAGGGTGGTAAACAGGAGTACGCACTGGGAGAAGTTTTAAATATCACTCCGAGAGACTGTTAGAATCCCGCAACTTCATCCTTATAAGTCCTTTTCTCTTTTACCCCAGGCCTTTGTGTAAGCTTTTTGAAGTTCTTTTGCATGTCCTTCCTTCTTATATCATCAGTCCTCGACGGTACCGTCAAGTGTCATTCGTCAGTAACCTTTATGCACCAAGTCTTGTTAGTAACCCTATTAGAGATTTAATCCTAGAAAATGCCCTAGTCCTCAAGTTTTCATGCCTCGATAATGATCGGTATTTGCATTTGATTCCCCTCCAATTTAAGCCATCATCCTTGAACTAACTCTTCTTTTGTAGAACTCGATATCAATTCTTTGTTAATTACCCGTTCTGAATATTCAACATTGATAAAATCTTTTGGCATTGTTCATTTTCTCTCGATTTTGAAACCATAATATGTTATAGTGATTTTGTGAATTCTTTGTACACTCTTGAAAACTTTACCGGGGAAGTAAACTTAGATGCTTGAATTGAAGTACGCTAGGCCGATGCAACTTCATGGTAAATATCTAGTTTGGTTACTCAATGCTTAACATCTTTTTATCATAATCTGATTGTACTAGATTAATTCTAAGGACATTTGTTTAAGTATTGTTCACTGTCCTCCCCTATTTCACATACATTTGAACCCCAAATGACCATTTAATTTGTGTCAACGGTGATTGCCTTAACCGTGACCATTTGACCTCATCCAACATATCTAGTAAACCACCTGGAAATCTTTCCTTGAATAGCAGTAAAGGACTTGTTCACCTTCCCTAAGCGGTTTTAACCCCCAGCCACGTTTCATGTAGTCCAGTGCATCATTCGAGATCCTCGGCTGTTTACGCTTGACCACTCGCCACTCCAGGTCATTTCTCTTGAGATCTAGATCAATGAGAAACGATAGTTATTAGAGTTTAGCACTTTCAAGAGGAACTCAGATCGTGCACATCCTCAGAAGAACCACCTGGCGCATCATCGAGTCGCAAAGCAGATCTCTACCTGGAGTTATAACACAGAATGTCTGCCAACGTCCGCACTTAACGTGCTTTGAAGATCAATAACCCCGACTCAAGAACTGCTAAATAAAAGCTCCAGAACAGCACAATGAAAGTGAGAAAGCCAACTTAAAGACAAGAAGGCACAGTGCTAGTAAACTATCCCCAACCTTTCACACGATAAAGTACGGGACAAAATTTCGAGGACGAAATTGTTTAAGAGGGGTAGTTTGTAATAACCCAGTTTAGACCCTAGTTGTAATAACTCGGTTGGTAATGACCCGTGTAAAAACCCAGCCCAAATCTTAAGTATTAGTAACGGATAACCCACGAGGCTATAGAACACGAAAAAAGTTCAAAACCCTAACTCGACTCGAAAATCCTAAGTTTGATCCAAAAACACTAAAAATGTTCAAAACTCAAGTAACAAAACCTTCACACCCAGAGAACCTCCCAACATTCTAAATTAAGTAATTATCATGAAATAATGAATTAAAAATTAAAAAATTCTCATAATAAGGGTAAAATGACCATTTTGCCCTCAGTACAGCAGAAAGTCTTAAAAATTCAAATGTTGACACATGGACATCCTAAATTAGATACTTAAGTCCAATTAAGTAGAAAAAGATAAATAACATCAAAAATAACAAAAATGCCCCTTAGTGGCTGACCAACTTGGAAGTTGTGCCAAAAAGTAACTTTTTACTTTCTTTTAAGCTTAAAAAGATGAAAAATGTGTCAAATAAAGCATTATGAAGATCCAACACTTATTGAACAAGAAATATATATAGTAATATGGTATTGTAGGCTAACAAAAGCAAACAAATCATCATTGAAGTTCATACACACTAAAATAAACCCATGTGATTTGGAAGAAAAAAGGACTTAAATTCCATCATTTGGTTCCCCAGTCTATTTCTATATAAACCAAGCCAAACAGCCTCTTTCCCCCTTCGTTATTTTTGGACAAGTGAGGTGAGAGACCAGATTTCCATTGTTCTTGAGGTGTTCTACATGTTTGAGAGAGAAAGGAGGGAGAAGAAAGGAAGAAAGGAAGAAAGGAAGAAAGGAAGAAAGGAAGGAGGAACCAAGGATGAGTGTTTTCTAAAAGCCGAGTCCTTCCATCCTACCATTCTTTGAGCCCTCAAATAAGTAAGTAAAATCTCTAAACCTTATGTCTAAGATTACCTAAAATATCCCTCAACTCATCTCTTTAAACACTTCAAAAAAATCATGAATCGAAAACAAACCGAAAAAGCATTATAGTTGAGAAATAGGGCTGTTGTGTTCTTGAATGATATGAGATGTGTTTGTGTGCTGTTATTTTTGAGTATGATGACTTATAATTGTCTGGAACCTTGATAGTTATGTCTAAAACACAAGCATGCAAAGAAATGGGACAAAATCTTGACATACTATAAGTAGGAGATTTGAACATATAAGGACATCATTTTTGAGAACTTGAATGTTTCTGCACTGATATTTGGAACTCCATAACTCAACAAAGAAAATTAATCTAAGCATGTTTTTTATGTATCGATTTATATTTTTGTGTTATCTTTCATCCAAAGTTTGTTTCAACTCATTTGAGTAAGTAGAACTCTAGATATTGCAATTCTACCAAAGTGTGTTGTTTTCATACCAGTCGATAATACCGACCTAAAAACCCTAGTTTACAATGATATCTGAGCTTTTGGCAAAACATAAGAGTTGTAGATAACATGTATATCTAGTTACGCACGAAAATAGAGCACAAAATAGTGAGTTTTGATAGGTCAAAACCCCTTTAAAACTCTCTGTTGTCGATCAGCCATGAAAGGACACTTTTGTCACATATTTATGAATAGCCAAGAACTCGTACTTTTAGTGACCTACTCCAAACGTGGTCTGCATGAACATTGTTGCTAACATATTGAACTATCTTCCGTTCAAAAATCAAACCTTGATACCTCGGGAAGGTCCCTCAAAACCGTTTGAAACTCTCTGTCCAAAACCGACTCTGTTGAGTTTTGGCTACTGACATAACCTATTTTATAAAATGACAAAAACCTCTTACTTTTTCCGAATAACCACCCCTAGAACCCTTCATGAGACTTGTAGGGGACATGTTAAATTAGAACATATCCAACAATGGGCTCATTTGATGCCCCAAAACTAAGACCAATGGAGGCGTATTTTCTGTAAAATTTTAAGGAAAGTGCTGAACCGTTTTCGCTTAGAATACTTTATTCACCCATTTGCCTTAGATTTTGACATTAGTGTTAAACGTAAGAGTTGTAAAATTTTTTTTTATCTAAATAGTGTTTAAAAATCATAACTTGATTCCAAGTTTAGATGCTCTAAAACCCTACCGACCCTTTAAATTTAATACTTGCACTTGGCCTTTAAAGTTGCTATGTGTATGATATCTTTTTGTGGTGAGACCTGAGTTTTATATGATGATTAGAATCCATGCTACAATGTTTGAACCAAATCTTGAGAATTATAACTTATGCTTCATATGATTATACTTAGTGCTTTAATGGTTGTACCTTGTGCTTTAAAGACTTGTGATTTAGGCTATGATGGTTAGTACGTCTTTCCATGTTTAGTTTCATACTATGCTATTGTTAAGTTGTACTTCAAGATATGAATTGTTGTATCATAAGCATTGTTACTTTGCACTTCTTGTGGGTTATATCCTGTACCTCGGTCATATTTATTGGGTATATGTCCCTTTGATTTCGTTGTTCCTTGAGCTATGGTTATATTATAGAAGTAGTGGTGTCGACACAGACAAATTGGGTAATTTCAGAGAGAGCCTAATTCGGCAGACCTAATCCCACTAAGGTGGTAATTTCGGAGAGAGCCTAATTACGGCGGACCTAAACCCCATTGCCATGGTGTTTTGAAGGGTAATTCCACAGAGAGCCTAATTCGGCGGACCTAATCCCACTGAGGTGGTAATTCTTGAGAGAGCCTACTTATGGCGGTCCTAAATCCCTCGTCTTGGTACATTGAATATTGTGAAGTGTCTCTTGAAATTCTTGTTGGTATTTTAGACTTTGGTTGATGCCAAACGAGCATCATGGTCCTTAATGTGGGTTTTTACGCATTTTTGGTTGGTCGGAGGATAAGGATGTTATTGGCCCACCCTTATGTCATTGCCATTGAGTAAAACAGCTGAGGTATGAAGCCAAGGCGAGCGTTTACCTTTCGCAACGAGGCGAGGATAGGTGTGGTGATCAAATTCCCATAAAGTCTACTTTGGAAATTCCCAGTGTGGAATTCGTGTTATGATTCTGGATATAAGTCGGGTTGGGCACTTGCATCGCAGCCATTTACATCACATACCTGTACACTTGTTCTTATATATGCTTGCCATGCTAAAATTGTCAAATTTTTATGTCTCCTTGACTTAAAATTGTACTGGGTGCTATATAAAATGCGTTGTAAAATATTTTGTTGTGAGTTTGGTTAGAAGATTTAGGGAGTTTTGTTTTGGGTTTTGACTCATGGCATTCGTGCCACAGGTGAGGAGAAGGAATTATTTGAGGAAGTCGCCCCCGGTGAAGAAGAAAGTTTTGAAGAACAAGGTGAGTGGCAGGAGCTAGCAGACCCTGGCAATACTAGCTGAAGAATTGAATGTTCACCCTTTTGTTCTTTTGTTCTGTTTCCACGGGACCAGTATACTTTTTGTTGAATCCTTAGTAAAATCGTAATCGTTATGTACCGTTAATCAGTTCAAACTCCTTTATAATGTAATATTTAAGGTATGTAAATATGAATGAACGGCGAGAATATGAGACCCTGACCCGTTTTTTATTTGGCATTTTTTTATGCGTGTTTATCGTTTTTGTTACAGCATGTTTATATGCATTTTGTGTATGATCGGACTTAGATATGCATGTGGGGTTGGTTCCCGAGGCCGTTGAGTGTTGTGGTGCGAATTTCAAAAAAAAGAGATATTTTTTGGCAATACTATAAATATCTAGCCTTAGATATTTTTTGAAACAAAACTTCTCTCTTAAGCTTTTGAAAACCCTAGAAGCTCTACTTTCTCTCTAACTTCTCGGGGTCTCAGGGCTTAATTTTCGACGATCAGACAACAGATCCTTAGTATCCTCGTGGTGCGCAACGCTTTCATCTGGATAGAACTTCATTCTGACGAAGTCCATTTTGCACGTGGTTTGAGTCATCAAATTTTTAACTCAATGAGGTAAGATGCTAGACTCTCAAGTCTTACATGGGTGCTACGTTTAATCGTATGTGTTTTTACCGATTGAAAATGCACGAAAAACTAATTTTTGTTTTAAAAAGTTAGATTTTGGTTCAAAATCATTTTTGGTTGAGTTCGGTTGGATGGAATTACGTTTTAAGTGTTCGTTTCAAGGTTTGTGGAAGTTGAAAGCTTGGGTATGTCTGAGGGTGTTGAAAGGGAGTTTGAAGGCTTTGATTTGGGGTTGAGGTGGTTCCCGTATCTTGGAGTCAGTTTTCACGGGGGGTCAGTCAATTGAACTGGGAGGTCAGTCGACTAACCTGTGTTTTAGGAGAATTTTGTAAAATTTTTGTAGCTCTTTTGGGTCGAGTGGGTGGGAGTCCATTCAATTGATGTCCTGTGTGGGGGAGTTTTGTTGTTTTAGTAGTTGCGTTGTGGCTTTTTGGTAGATTAAATTATGGAGTTCAATCGATTGGCTCTTCTCTTGTGGCCTTTCGATTGATGGAATTAAGGGGTTTTATCAACTGGATCCATGAAGAGGAGTGTGGGTAGTTTCTTGTTGAGGTTGGTCGTACTGTGTCCTTGGGGGTTGTGTGGTGGCCTCGGGAGTTGCTCGGGTTTTGTTATCATTTTCGGGGTTGATGTGCATGGTTAGATGTGGGGTGTTGGTGCACGGTTGTGTGCGTGGTGGTTGGTGCATCGTTGGGTGTGGGACGTGTTGGTATGATGTTCTTTTCTAAAAATGGGGTTTTGGGAAAAAGCTTGGGTTTTTGAAATCATTTGTCAAACCGTGTTGTGGGTGTTGGGAATATATACTGAAAAGTCATGCTTTTATGTATTTTATTCTGGATTCCTAGCATATTAATGAGAAATATTTTGAGATGATTTTACATTTATGATTTCATATTTATATTTGTAAAGTATGAATGCATTGTCCGTCTATTCTGTCCAGCATTTGACTCAGTGCAGCACGAAAGATCGGGTCAAAGATTCTGACAGATTATACAGGTAGGCTCACAATTGCAATGGACCCGGACATTCCATTGGTACAATTGTAGTATATCGTTATAGTAGCTGGTCTTGGCTAGGTCGAACGGACCGAATTCAGGTTTTGTGAATTCGATGTTCGAGCTCAATGTGTTAGTACACTTGGAGTGTATTGAGCGGGATCAACGGGATGATCGATTCTATA
>JAUMHN010407758.1:0-11186 GCA_032360265.1 Heliamphora ciliata
ATAGTCCTCTAATTGTTGTTTCATCCAAAGAACTTGTGCACAACAGCTTCCAACTGCAATGTACTCAGCCTCGGCTGTAGACAAGGCCACTGAGTTTTGCTTCTTGCTAAACCAAGAGATTAGTGAATGCTCTAGAAATTAACAAGTACCACTTGTGCTTTTTCTATCTACTTTACATCTGGCAAAATCAACATCTGAAGAGCCAAATAGCTCAAAGGCTATTCCTCTAGGATAAAATAATATTAGGTTTTGTGTACCTAAAAGGTATCTAAAGATGCGCTTAACTGCGGTCACGTGTGATTCTTTAGAATTTGATTGAAATTTAGCACACATGCAAACACTAAACATAATATCCGGGCGACTAGCAGTTAAATATAAGAGAGATCCGATCATACCTCTATAATGTTTTTCATCTACTGCTATGCCATATTCATCTTTGTCAAGCTTTGTTGTAGGACACATTGGAGTTTCCATTGGTTTTGCCTTAAGCATGTTGAATCTCTTCAATATGTCCCTCGTGTATTTAGCTTGATTGATGTAGATTCCTTCTTGAGTTTGTTTAATTTGGAGTCCGAGAAAATAGTTGAGCTCACCCATCATACTCATCTCGAATTCTCCATGCATACACTTAGCAAAGTCTTTGCAAAAAAATTAGTTAGTTGCATCAAAAATTATATCATCTACATAAATTTGTACAATTAGCATGTCATTTCTTTGAGACTTGATGAAAAGAGTGGTATCTATTTTTCCTCTTGAAAACTCATTTTCAATCAAGAATCTGCTTAGCCTTTCATACCATGCTCTTGGTGCTTGTTTTAAACTATAGAGAGTTTTGATAAGTTTGTAAACATGGTTTGAAATATCTAGAATTTCAAGGTCAGGAGGTTGTTTCGCAAAATTTTTTTTCGAGATAAAACTATTTAAAAAGGACTTTTGACATCCATGTGATAGAGTTTGAAGTTTTTAAAGCATGCAAAAGCAAGTAACATCTTAATGGCTTCAAGCTTAACCACAGGAGCGAAAGTCTTATCAAAATCGTTGCCTTCTTATTGATTGTAACCTTGAGCTACCAATCGAGCTTTGTTCCTAAGAACTACTCCATTCTCATCTATTTTATTTCTAAAAACCCATTTTGTACCTATAATGGAGTGTTCCTTAGGTTTTGCGACTAAAGTCCAAACTTTATTTCTTTCAAATTGATTTAGCTCATCTTGCATAGCCAAGATTCAAAACTCATCATTTTTGACTTCCTCAAAATATTTTGGTTTAGTCTGGAAAAAGAATGCTAAATTACCACAAACATTATGTAGAGAGGAATGAGTTTTGATACCTTGTGATAGAGCACTAATGATAAGATCTTTCGGGTGACCATGAGCATACCTCCATTCTTTAGGAACGTCTGATTTTTTTGAATTTTCAGATTCAGCAATCTGATGGGCTACATTTTATTGAAGATTTGAAGTTTCCTTTTGATTGGGCTCTTCATTTTCTTTAATGAAGATATCTTCAACAAATTTTTCTAAGTCTAACAAGTTATTGTCTCAAAAGTCCTTTGAAGAACCACGGTTAGTTTCATCGAAAACAACATGTATAGATTCTTCAACAACTAGGGTACTTTTGTTGAAAACTTTACACGCTTTACTATAATAGAATATTCTAGAAAAATACCTTCATTAGATTTTGCGTCGAATATACCCAAAAGTTCTTTGTTGTTATTTAAAACAAAGCATTTGCTCCTAAAAGCGCGAAAATAACTAATATTAAGTTTTCTTCCATTCCATAGCTCATATGGAGTTTTCGTAAGAGAATCTCTTATCATAGCTCTGTTTATGTTAAAGCAAGCAGTGTTGACAGCCTCGACCCAAAAGTATTATGGTAGATTATTTTCACAGACTATGGTCCTTATCATTTCTTTCAATGTTCTATTCTTCATCTCAACAACTTCATTTTGTTGAGGGATTTTAGGAGCAGAGAAGTTATGGTTAATACCATTTTCATCACAAAACTTTTCAAAATCTATGTTTTCAAATTCTCTACCATGATCACTTTGGATACTTGTGATTTAAAAACCTTTTTCATTTTGAACTCTCCGAGACAGTTTTGTAAAAGAGGCAAAGGTTTCATCCTTATGAGTTAAGAATAGCACCCAAGTGTACCTAGTGAAGTCATCAATAATAACAAAGGTATATCTTTTTCCTCTAAGGCTTAAAGTACTTGTTGGACCAAAGAAGTCCATGTGCAATAGTTGTAATGGTCTAGAAGTTAAAATCTCATTTTTAGAATGAAAAGAACTTCTAATTTGTTTGCCTTGTTGACATGTATCACACACTTGGTCTTTTTCAAATTTGATTTGGGGTAACCCAAACACCAATTCTTTTTTCAAAAGTTTGAAAATTAAGTTCATGTGTGCATGTCCAAGCCTTCTATGCCATAACCAACTATTATCACTCAAGGTGGCTAAGCACTTGGTGTCATTCTTAGAAAGATCATTGAGAGTAAATGTATAAATATTTTCATATCTTTTGACCTTCAAGAATAATTTTGTTATTGGTTGAATCTTTAATAACATACTTAGCATGATCAAACACAACTTTGTAGCATTTGTCACAAAATTAGCTTATGCTGAGAAGGCTATGTTTCAAACCATCAATAAGAAAAATATTTTCAATAGAAGGGGAAGGAATTTTACCAATACAATCAATTCTTATGATTTTTCCTTTACTATTGTCTTCAAAAGTCACAAACCCGCTATCTTTTGGTTTGAGAGATGCAAATATCGATTGATCGCTTGTCATGTGTCTTGAGCAAGCGCTATCGAGATACCATATCCCCTCCTTGAATGAGAATTTGAGACATACCTACAACGAGAATCAAGTTTTGATTTTTGGTATCTAGATTTTCTTAGGTCCTTTGATGTTAGTTCCTTGAGGGTGTGTTTCTTTAGGAATCCAAGCCTTCTTGACAGAGATATTTGAGAATTTTATGTGTGGACAGTGTGTGACAACGTGTTCGTGCTCATAACAGTGAAAGTAAGTGACATTTATATGATTAGATGATGCCTTGACAAAAATGTTGCTTAAGAATTTTTATTTTTTCTTGGATTTATACCGAATTTTAGCTTTATCAAAAACACTTTTTTGCATCTTAAGAAGTTTATTTAAATTGTTCTTTCCTTGAGTGAACTAATAAACAATTTTTGTGAGGTCCTTAATTTTTTCACTCAAAATTTTGTTTTCATCCTTCAAAACATAAACTTGTTTTGATAAAATAGATTTTTCATTTCTCAAAGTTTCAATTTCAGTTAAGAAGGAGAGAACTAATTTTTTTAAAATAGTATTTTCTGCACCCATTTTTCTTAACTCATCATATAAATTTTCAAATGCACATTACAGTTCATCTAAGGAGAAAAGGTTAGGAGTTACCTCATCATCTTCTTTGGCTATGAGGTATAAGTTTGCTATTTCATTTTCTTCCTTTTCATCCTTAGAACTGTTGTCATCACTTTCACCCTAAGCAGCTATCATGGCCTTTTTGAAGCCCTTTTTAAATTGCTTTTTGAGCTAAGGACATTCAGCCTTTACATGTCTAGGCTTTTTACATTCATAGCAAATGATTTCTTCCTTCTTGAATTCATTTTTGAACTTGCTAGAGTCGCCTTTGAATTTGGTAGGCTCGCCTCGGTGTCCTTCCTTCTTGAAGAACTTTCTTCCTCCATGTTTTTTGTTTTTAAGAAACTTTTTGAATTTCTTCGTGATGAGAGTTATGCTTTCATTTTCATCATTTGAGGAGTCTTTCTTAGATTCTTATTCATGAGTGGATGACTTGAAGGCGATGCCTTTCTTCTTTTTATTTTCTTCCTCTTTGTCCATCTTGATGTTCATCTCATCGGTCATGAGAGAACCAATGAGCTCTTCTAGACTGAGAGTGTTAAGGTCTTTGGCTTCTTAAATGGCTGTGACCTTAGCTTCCCAATTCTTTGGCATACACCTCATAATTTTTCTTACCATTTTTACATTTGTGTAAATCTTGCCAAGAGATTTCAGTCCGTTAATGATATCAGTGAAGCAAGTAAACAAATCAGAAATTGTTTCATCATGCTTTATTTTGTATAATTCATAATTAAGTACAAGCAAACTGATTTTTAACTCTTTCACTTGATTGGTACCCTCATGGGTAACTTCGAGTCTATCCCATATATCTTTAGCAGTGTCATAAGTAGAGATTCTATTGAACTCATTTGGGTCAAATGAGGAATATAGGAGATTCATAGTTTTAGCATTTTTTTGTATCTCTCTTATATCAGTTTAAGTCCATTCAGCCTCTAGTTTAGGGACAACAGCCCCTTCAACAGTTTTGATGGATCTTTTGGGTCCATTTATGATAACCCGCCAAAAGTCGTAGTCTACGGCATGAATGTAGATTCTCATTCTAGCCTTCCAATAATTGTAATTTGTTCCATTGAACAAGGGAGGTCTATTGGTCGACTAATCTTCGGATTGGATAGGTCTGATGCTAGTAGTTGCCATATGAACTCTTAGACTGTTAAGTAAAAAATAAGAGCCCAAGCTCTGATACCAATTGTTTATTCTAGGCAACCCAAGAGGGGGAGTGAATTGGGTATTTAAAAATAAATTACAATTTAAATTTTTTTTAAAAAATCTTTTAATATTGCAAACAAATAAAGCAAGATAATCAAATATTGAAGCAATGTGAAAATTTAAAGATTAGGGATAGAGAGATAGAACCGAACACTAAGGATTTTATAGTAGTTTGGCTTCTTCCAAGCCTACCTCCACTCCTTAAGTTTTTTCTTGAGTATTTTCACTATACAGAATGCTTTACGGGTGGATTCCAAGTCTTTACAATCTTCAAGATTTCGCTTGAATAAACTGAATGTTTACGGGCACATTCACAAGCCTAAAATAGCTTCAAGAAGATCTTATAAAAATAAGCCACTGTTTTCTTCTAATCTCTCTTGAACTCTCTTCTTTGATGAGATTTACTTACTCACTCAAATGATAAAGGGTGACTCGCACTTGAATACAATAAATGAAGTGTATAAATGAGAGACACTCACTCTCTTTACAGAAATAATTTACAATAAATGAGAAAGTAAAGAGAGATGAGGAACTGGAGATTCAGCAATAAATGAGGGCTTGAGAATTCTGAGTTTGATTCAAGTAATAGAACAGTAAATGTAGATCTCCAGTTGGAGTAAATGCTGAGAAGTTACTCCTTATATAAGCTCTTGTGCATTCATGACCGTTGGAGGTAGGTGGGTGCAAAAAATGCCCAAAATCCAACGGTTGAGATCTGTCGCGAGTTTGAATTTCCATCGTAGGTGTCGACACAAATGCCTTTAGTGTCGACACAAAATGTCTAGGGTAGGATCCTTAAGTGGTTGGGTCGACACAAATTTTCTGAGGGGTCGACACAATTTCTGCACTCTACCTTATCAACATCATGGTGTCGACACATTTGGATCTGGTGTCAACTCGTTTGAAACTTTAGCATCCGGATGAGGCACTTTGTGTCGACTCAACTTGCCTTTGGTGTCGACACTATTTTTTGCAAGAAGTCTTAGTACTTTTGTGTCGACTCATCTTCAGTTGGTGTCGACTCAAATGCACTTAAGAATTCGGGAGGAGGCACTTTGTGTCGACTCATGTCTTCTTTGGTGTTAACACAAAATTTTATAGGAAGCCTCGATATATTTGTGTCGACACTTGAGGTCTTTGGTGTCGACACCACAAATTCTTTAGGCAGCCTCGAGACTTTTGTGTCAACTCATCTTCAATTGGTGTCGACACCTCAAATGTTGCAGGTGGTCTTAGTTCTTTTTATGTCGACATGATTTTCATTTGTGTCGACCCAAAATTTCAGATACCAAAAGTGTGTAGCACTTTTGTGTCGACACAAATATAATTTGTGTCGGCTCATTTTGAGTCTTGAGAGCTACGGCTCTTTTGTGTTGATACAAAACTTGTTTGTTTCGACACTAACTATAATACCTGAAAGATAAGTTCATAAAACAGTTAGGGTGTCAAACCAATTGTCCACAGGGGTTGATACACTTGATGAGTTTCAAGTATACTTTGCTATAAAAGCGTTTAACTTATTTTTCAATTGAGTTCAACACAAAATATTTTTATTTAAGAATATGTGAGTGTTTTAATCATTTTGAGAGTTAAGTCATATTTTTTGGCTTAAGGTGTCAATTCAAATGATCAAAATGTGTTAACACTTTCATTTTGAAAATATAAAATATTATCCATTTAAATCCATTTACTCTTAGAAAATAAATTATGAAAATCAAAATAAAAAACCTTTAGACTAACACATTCGAATTTTGAGGTGTCTAGCACATGTGCTGAAAGGGAAAGCAGGTAAGTTGGAACTGAGGACGGAAGTCTGTTTCTTTGTGGGGTATCCCAAGGAAACGAATGGTGGTCTATTTTATAATCATAAGGATCAGAAGGTCATTGTTAGCACAAATGCCTGATTCTTAGAAGAGAATTATATTATGGATTACAGACCCAATAGCAAAATTATTCTGAAAAAATTAAGAGAAAATACTAGTAAAACGGAAGAGGATCCACAAGTCACTAATATTTTATTACCTCGTCGTAGTCGGAGGATTATCGGGACAAGTGCAAATCAAGTACTGGGTGCTGATGCACTGGGTTCAGATTCTGCACAGCCTATTACTACTAGTACATAGACATAGGTAGTGACTCGTCGTAGTGGGAGGGTTGTTCATCAACCTATCCGTATATGTTCTTGGGAGAGTCGTTTGACAAGATCCCGACATAACTAGATATCAAGTCCTGTAACTATAATGAAGCACTACAAGACAATGATACAGATCTTTGGCAAAAAGCTATGAATTCATAGATAGAATCTATGTATTCTAATCAGGTCTGAAAACTTGTAAAATCACTCGAACGGATAAAACCCATTGGATGCAAGTGGATCTACAAGAAGAAGCGAGGAGTAGACGAAAAGGTTGAAACCTTCAAAGTTAGGCTTGTTGTTAAAGGGTTTACTTAGAAAGAAGGAATTGATTATGAGAAAACCTTTTTGCCGGTAGCCATGCTTAAGTTTATCCGAATTCTCTTATCCATTACCGCTCATTTCGATTACGAAATCTAGCAAATGGACGTCAAGACAGCTTTCCTTAACAGAAGTCTTGACGAGTGTATCTATATGATACAACTAGATGGATTCATTACAAAGGGCCAGGAACACATGTTGTGTAAGCTTAAGAGGTCTATTTATGGATTTAAGCAGGCATCGAGGTCTTGAAATACTAGGTTTAATCAAGCCATTAAGTCTTATGATTTTGATCAAAGTCCAGATGAGTCCAGTGTGTATAAGAACCGTAACGAAAGTGTGGTGATCTTCCTAGTACTTTAGGTAGACGATATCTTGCTCATTAAAATGGTATGGGGGCATTATCTACGGTTAAAATATGGTTATCTGGGCAGTTCGATATGAAGGACTTGGGAGAAGCCAGCCACATCCTTGGGATCAAGTTTGTGCGAGATAAAAAACAAAGGTTGTTGGGGTTATCACAAGAAAAATATGTCGATGATATCCTTACTCGTTTTAGCATGCAGGATTCCAAGAAAGAGTTTCTTCCTTTTAGGCATGGAATCACTCTATCCAAGGATCAGTGTCCTAAGACACCTGATGAGGTAGAGAAGATGAAGACAGTTCTTTATGCTTTGACAATAGGAAATCTCATGTATGCTATGCTTTATACTAGACCCGACATTTGCTTTGCTGTTAGCATGGTTAGCAGATATCAGTCTAACCCAGGGCAGGAGTATTGGACTGTGGTAAAGAATATAATCAAGTATATGAAAAAGACTAAGAATTATATGTTAGTTTACCAGGCAGATAGTTTAGTACCTTTGGGGTACACTTACTGAAACTTCCAGTCTAACAGGGATTCCTATAATTCTACCTCAGGATATGTGTTTACCTTAGGAGGTGGAGCTATAAGTTGGAGGAGTATCAAGTAGTCCTGCATTATTGATTCTACCATGGAGGCTGAGTATGTGGCAGCTTCTGAAGCAGCCAAGGAGGCCGTTTGGTTCAGAAACTTCCTGTTGGATCTAGATGTGGTGCCTTCAGTTCAGTCGGCTATCACACTTTACTATGACAATAGCAGAGCGGTTACAAATTCGAATGAGCCAAGGGTCCATAAGAAAGGCAAGCACATTGAGCGTAAGTATCACCTGATATGAGAAATTATACAGAGATGTGATATTCCTGTGACTAAGATTGCATCAGGAGATAACCTTGTAAATCTTTTTACAAAGAGCTTACCGGTTAAGACTTTTGATAGTCATGTAGAGGGCATGGGAGTCAGATGTACGGCAATATAGTTTTGAGTATAAGTGGGAGATTGTTAGGGTTGGTATACTGAAAATTATGTTTTTAGTATTTAATTTTATTTTTTAATAAAATTAATTTTTTATTTTATGAGAATCTTTACGAGCAATGTATGTGTATCATTTCTTTAATATTATGCATGGATGTTTGATATTTTGTATAATATTTAATCTGGTGTGTAGAGTACGACTTGCCAACAGAAGATCAGATTTTAGGTTCTTGCAGAATATAAGTTTTATATTCACAGTTTAGATGAAAATGAACATACCATCAGTACGACTGTAGCACAGAGTTTTAGTAAGCCCGTCTTGGTTACGGGGAACAGATAATAGCGTCGTCTATTATTCCGACTCTTTATACTAATACACTTTGTGTGTATTGAATGGGACATTTGGGGTAATTAATTTTATACGGACTATATAAATTAATTCACATCCCAAGGTTATTATGAATAAAACTTATCCTCTTAATTCTGAAATAATTATTGATTTGTGTATATTTAATATTCGTTGTTTTAATTCATTAGAGAATGCGATCTTATATAAGTTTTTATTCTCGGTGAGTTGGATATTGATATTATTTATATGATGAAGATTAGTTATTGATGGAATCCACATCCCGAAAGATCAGGATTGACGATACCCCTTTAAGGAAGTTTATAAGTTTTGACCGGGCCAAATTCTGCAGTGGATTTGATTATTCGGCAGTCAAATAAGTTAAGCGGAAGAGTTTAAGGAATATCAAGATGCCGATTAAATTAAATTGTCAGTAATTAAATTTAATTGGCGGGTATCGAGAATCTTAATGTGGGGAGAAATGGTAAGCATTTAATAACATGAGTTCAATGCTAGATGGTCTTGAGATTATGGGACAGAGTACAATTATAGTTTTTTAGTGGTGTGAATTATAATTCAGTATTTTATGAAAATTACAGAAATCATTGCTGGTTTTTCATAATTGCAGAAATCGCTGATAGGTGTCTGTGTTCCACTGAAAGTCTTACTCATAATTATTCCTCAGGTCTCTGCTGTAGCCCTATATATATGTGGGTAGGCTGAACTAGTTTTGAGAATATAACTTGTCTTTCAAGACTAAAGATGTCTGGGTTCTGCCGATACGAGTTCTTGATAATCCGTATCCCACACTATGCTCGAGAATCGATAAGGGAATACAGTAGAAGGTCTGACAGGAGCTTCAACTCAGAATCAAATCGTAGTTGAAGAATCGACCGATAAAAGGTATTCTTCTAAATTAACTTTGGTTGCACGAGTTTTATTTTTGATCGCTCGACGTCAAAAATTTATCTGGAGCCCGTTTTGGCGTTTGGTAGTCTAGTTAATTTTAATCGAAAATCATTTGCAAAAACAAAGATCTTGACAGTATTGCCTCCAGTATGCATGTGTTGGGTCGTGTGGGTGGTGTGTGTCGCGTGAGTTACATGTGTTGCATATGTTAACTCTGCTTAAAGGTGCATTAGTTGGGGCTGTGGTTCCTCGGTAAAAGGCCGAGAAGGTATATGGATTGCATGTGAAGTATTGTGGGATGGATAAAACCAATTTCAAACTATTTTTAGGACACATGTGAGTTGTGATAAAAATCGTTTCAAACCAATTTTTAGGCTCCTGTGAGTCAAATATGGCTCTTATCTTTACATCCTGTGTATGATACGATTTTACCCATGAAGATGTATGTTAATTTCGCATGTGAGGCTCGTGGGAGTCTTGGCTCGTAGGAGTCTATCTTTGCTGGTAAGCATTATAGTATCTATATATCAAAACTATTTTTGGATTCGCATGAGCAGTGATATAAAATCGTTTTCCAAGTGTTTTACCTCATGAGACTCGTATGAGTTCAGATATAAAACCATTTTCAAAATCGTTTACAAGGCTCGTGTGAATTAAAAATCACACATCATTTTCTTAGCATGTTTTGTTTTTATTTTATGTTTGTCTAGTTTTTACTGAACTTTGGCTCACGGTGTGAAATTTGAGATGTTTTTTATGTACCGGCCACTCAGGTTGATTTGGGGTTGCCGGAGAGGCGGAAGATCTGTAGTTTTTTTTTTGTTCTTTTTAGACCATGTATGTTTAGAAACCGTGTATTGTAAGCCTCTTTGGCGTTTATATTTAATTCAAGTATGTTTTACTTTGCGAGTAAACATCGGGTTCGGTGTTTTATATGATTGTTATGGGTGTTTCATGTGATCCGGAGTTTGGGACGTGATAGAATATTATCAAAGCTTTGGGTTCAAATATCTAAGAGCCGTGAAAAGATGGTGCATCACCTTGTGAGGTTGATTACGTGTGCTTGACTGCATGTAATTAGATGTTTTGATAGAACGAGCATGATAGCATGTTGAATGCGTGAATGTTGTGTATATATGAGCATGAGGGTTGAACCTTAGGACTAATTAGTCTTGCCTTTGGGCGTTTGGATTAACAAGCTTGGAAGCCAAGTTAGAAACGCATTTAGGTGACGTGATTTCTAGCAGGAAATCTAAATAGGTTATCTAAATTGACACGTCACTCTTATCGACTCCCCTCGATATGTGGGGTTTGTTTAGCATGAACTTATGTGGCTACGTGTTAGCATGCTTATATGGTTAGTGTTTATGTTCATGCGATATGCTGCATCTTATGTTTTATCTTTCCTTCATATAGACGTGATGTCTGCGCGGAGAGGGGTGAGGCCATGTTGGAGGCTGTGGCTGTGGGTTTGGAGTTGGTGGTGGACTCCGTGGGTGGTGTGCTGTGTTGAGACAGCGGTTGGTGAGGATGTGAGGTTGG
>JAUMHN010407769.1:0-37608 GCA_032360265.1 Heliamphora ciliata
GACAATGTGCTTAGTGTGGATGTGTAAACTAAGTAATTAATTAAAAAAATTAAACTAAATGAAGCAATTTAAACAATGAACATGGTTAATTACATAAACAAAAGAAATGCATAAATTGAAATTGAAAGTTAACCCGATCACTCCAATAGAGAGGAAATGGAGTTTAGAAGGATCGGGGATCCAAACGAGGTACCTAGATTGCTGGGGAATCCTCAAGTCGGGAATGTACTTCAAGGAGCCAATCCTCGGGTGGTGATCCAAGCAAAGCTTCAATGTAAGCGTCGAGGGTTCAGATCTTGGTATTTCGGCAGGGCTTCGGCGTCGGGGCTTGGAACTTCTTGGCAACTCGGCATAGCTTCTCTCACTAACCCTCCCACTTAAATTCTGTCCTGAAAAACGTACCAGGGGTACGGTATTTATAGAGTTCTTCAACCAATGAGGTACTGCCACGTTCTAGGGCATGTCAGGCCATTTAGAGTTGGCGGTCGCCACGTAGGACATGGCGGTCGCCATGTTTAAAAGAAGTTCCACAAGGTTCTATTGGCAGTCGCCACAATGAGAGTTGGCGGTCGCCAGGTTGGAAGTGGCGGTCGCCACTTTTGGCTAGGGTTTCCAAGAGGTTCTATTGGCGATCGCCACAATGAACATGACGGTCGCCTTACGTGGGCAGCAAGTTTCGAAGGTTCGACAAAATGTTATTGGTTTGAAGGTTTCGGGTTCAAATACCGAGCTTGGATACTTTCCGAGGATCGTACTGAAGCACTATTCCACCTGTTTTCATCATCGAATTCACCTAAAATTAGGCGGGGTCAAATTGGGGTGTCTATAGTTCCTCCTCTTTGATATAATTTGCATAGCAACGCGTGAAGCAAGTTACATCAAAGATCCAGAGACAATAACCATTTGACCGAGCCATCAATCTTAGGCCACAAACACACAAGTATGCCTATGATGTTGGCCGTACTCGAATTTTCATCGAGCTACTTACGTACCCCTTTGCTAGGGATCAGACCAAAACGTAGTTCACAAAAAAAATGCAAAAATGTAAGGTAGGAAATGTGATGTAAATGCTAACATGAACAGATGCTAATATGATGCAGATGCTGGTGTGGTCGAACAATTCCTAAAAATCGAGTTAAGATCTAAAGTGAAGCACAAACATGTCGAAGATCGAGTTAAGATCTAAGAACTTGGCTGGGGATTAGATAATTAAAAGGATTGAGATAAGATCCAAGAAATTATCTTAACTGGGAAAGGAATTGATAGGTTGAGTTAAGACCCAACAATTTAGAATGATAACGAGGTAAAAATAGTTAAAAGTCAAGTTACGGCTTAAAACTATTCATACCAAGAAGAATAACTATGAATTAATAGGTCGAGTTAAGACCTAAAACTCTGGATGGAAGCGAGATAAAAAATAATTAAAACTCAAGTTACGGCTTAAAATTAAATTTATCGGGAAGGATAACCGCGAATTAATTAGTCGAGTTAAGACCTAAAAATTCGGAATGAAACGGAGGATAAAAATAATTGAAAGCCAAGTTACGGCTTAAAATTAAATTTATCCGAGGGAGAAAACACCTTTAAAAAGATAAGAGTTTAAAAACTCACCAAATTATTTTTGGAAACACACAAGATTTTCTCAAAACATTTTTAAGGAACACTCGAGATTAAAAACAGACAAGCAAAAATAATTAAAGACTTTATGAAATTTAACTTTGCTAAAACTTATGAAGTTAAAACACACAAAAGGACATTAACCATGTAAAATAAACATAAAGAAAATAACAAAACCCCCAAGAAGTCCCTCTCAAACCCCCAAATCATCATAATGGCAGACTAACATGGGGCCGCCAACTTTAGAGTTGGCGGTCGCTATGATGGGAATGACGTGACGGTCGACAACATGGCGGCCGCGAAGACAGAATCCTTCTGACACGGCGGTCACCCACTTAAAACCCCTACGACATGGCGGGCGCCGTGTGTCATTTTAGGAAACTAGCGGCCTCCCACATTGGAGTTGGCGACTGCCAACTCCAGGTGCGTATCCGGCCCTTTAAGACGCGCGAGATGGCTTCATTCTCCCATTTCCACTCTCTCTCTAGCGTCTCTATTCCCTCTCACCTCTCTCTCAAACTTTCTTTGTTCCCAAGCTTTCTTTTGTTCTTTTCTTGTTTCCAAGCTCTCACACCATGTTCACCCTTTTATTTGTGATTTCCTTCCTCTTCATGGCGGGTCAGGGCCATGGAGATGATGATCCTGGGGCGCGACAGGGCCTCTCTACTACTGGGAGCTCTTCCATGGGTGTCCTTCCTACTAGGGGGGTTACTTCCACGTAGCCCACTGCTGCGATGAACGCCCTCGTGCTTGAGGCGGAGCATGCCTCTCACCGGGTTGCTAAGGAGGAGGCACGAGCAGCTGTCGAAACTCAAGCGGCTGCTGATGATGCTGTTGAGGCCACTGTGGCCGATTTCTTGGATCCTGACGCTGGAGAGGGTCGTTCGGCACCCTTCGACCCTCATACCTACGCTCCAGCACCCTATCGCGTTGTTCCACGTGGGATGAGACATTACGAGCCTCCTACCGATGCCGTTGCTACTGACGTTCTTTTGCAAGAGCCTGACCACCACATTTCTCGGTAGTGACCTTCAGTATGTATCCTATCCTTATCATTTTAATACCAAAGCATGTTTTTATGATATATCAAACGTAGACGCATACCTAGGATCTCCCATATGACGATGTGATTTGATTATGCTGATGAATGATGATGGATGATGATTTATGATGATGACGATTGCTTGTGATACTTTGTTTGAGATCTTAGGTACCTTTGTAATGGAGATTAAAATAGTAGGGATACTTAGGATTTGAACAAACAATGAGAGGGGCAAATTTTTTTTAGTGAAAATCACAAAATAAAAGGCTTGAAAATTACAAAACTAGAGGGGGGGGGGGATTTTTGTTTTTATTTTTGGGACATGACAACTAAAGGGATAATATTCAGAGATCCTAAAAAGTTTAGAGGCCATTTTGTCAAAAATTCTAAAACTTGGGGCAAATTTTTCAAAAACTCTAGAATTTAAAGGGGCATTTTATTTTTAGAAGTCCCAAAATAATTTTGGAAGATTTTTATAAAATCCTATAAATTTTTCGAAGATTCTAGAAATTTGGAAAATTTTTTAAGAAAATGTTAGAAATTCTAGAAAAATTCTGGAGATTTTTAAAAAATGTCAGAACTTTTTAGAAAAACCTAGAAATTTTAGGAAAAATTTTAAGAAAATAGGGCAAATTTTCAACAATTCCTAAAAAATTGATTCTAAATGGTTAACGTAAAATGGGCAAAATACAAATATTGAAGGGAAGAGATTATATATATATATATATATAATTTTTTTTGAAAGAATGATAATCACAAAAAGATATAGATTTACCTGGTGTGCCGGGGCTTAGGATTCCTGGTCTTTTACTAGGACGTGCAAATAAAAAAAAAATCAAAAGATCGTCACTTACACACGAGCCTGGGGTTAGGGTGGCTAGTTTTTTACGGATTGAAAGAACCGAAGGGTCGTCACTTACACACGAACCTAGGGTTAGGGAGGTTTGCCTGATTTATCAGGGCTTAGAAAGAACCGAAGGGTCGTCACTTACACACGAACCTAGGGTCAGGAAGATTTGCCTGATTTATCAAGACTTAGAGCTTAGAAAGGATCAAAGGGTCGTCACTTACACACGAACATAAGGTCAGGGAGATTTGCCTAATTTATCAGGGCTTAGAAAGAATCGAAGGGTCGTCACTTACACACGAACCTAGGGTCAGGGAGATTTGCCTGATTTATCAAGCCTTAGGAAGAACCGAATGGTTGCCACTTATATACGAACCTAGGGTCAGGGAGATTTGCCTGATTTATTAGGGCATCGAAAGAAACGAATGGTCGTCACTTACACACGAATCTAGAGTTAGCTCTCAGATATTTTTCTACACTTTATTTGCTCGATCTGTTCTTTACATTTTCTTTGTTTGTCTTGTTCTTTTCAGGCCGGTCACTATATCCAAGGCTTCAGAGGTTCTGCCTCGGGAGAGGTATTGGAGTGGTATGATGCCCTTTCTGTTCCTAGCCAGGCCATTATTGATGTCTCCAGTTTTGCTCAATTCATATCCCTGTTGGGTAGGACGAGCAACGATCGGGTCTAGCTGACAGCCTTGGCGGAGCGGTGGTGGGATACAACCAATACCTTCCACTTTACTACTTTTGAGGCCACTCTGACGCCTCTAGACTTTGCACTGATTACTGGCATCCGAGTTGGAGGAGCTCTTATTCCGTTCGACCCTACCATTGCTGGTTCTACTGACGCGTTGATGTACTTCCTTGGAGCTATTCCCGCTCAGATGGATTGCGACAGAGTTCGGTATACCTGGTTCTTCGAGTAGTTCAGAAATTTTCAGTGCATCGAGCCTTGCCACTACGAGTGGGTCGGTTGAGGCTTTTTGATGTATATGTTCGGTACCTCCTTATTTTCGAAAAAAGGAGAATACCGTCCATTTGCATTACTTGGGCGCCCTGGCTCATCTTGACCGGGTTACTTCATTTGACTGGGGAGGAGCAGCTCTTGTTACACTCTACAGCTTCATGCGGACCATGACCCGGTTTCCCCAGGAGCTCAGCATCGGGGGATACTGGAGAGTTTAGGAGGTATGCTTTAGTTTATGTAATTTTCCATTTATTTCCATTCTTTTGTTTATTCATTATTTGCTTGCTAACATATTTTCTCTGCAACTGTGGAGCTATGAGTTCCTCGGGCTTCATGTCCCGGCGAACTCGGCAATATACCCTCTGGTTATTCCCTGTGCAGCCCGGTGGTCCCTAGGGCTGAAGGGGAAGAAGGCTGGGGGGAAGGATATTGATCGGTTCTGGGTTTCGCTGGACCGGCTAACCCCTGAGCAGGTATCATTTAACTGTGTCCTGTTCACATCTGTTTACTTGTTCACTGTACTATATTGTTTTTGTTCATACGGATCACTGCACACTAATTATCATACCATACTGTATTCACTGCTTACTACTTTCTGCACTGTACTTGTACTTTGAATTGCTGCAGGTCCACTAGGATGTTTGGAGGGGAGTAGAGGATCGGGCCGGCGTAGACTTGTTGCGCAGCCGTGACATTGTTGCAAGGCGCATTTTTTGGAGGGTCCATTTGGACGGGAGTATTATCTCGGGGAGCGAGTGGTTTGCTAGTCCCTCAGCCTTGATCATTTTCGTATACCGGTGGTTCCTCTAATACACATGCGCCGGACCAAGCTTCTAGGCCGGGTCAACTTGCTGCTGGAGACGGTGGGGACTCTAGTTTTGGAGCTACTGGTGCCGGTGGGGATTATACTGCCTGGGCTCGGGCCTAATTACTAGGCCCGTTAGGACCTGGCCTTGCTGCCCCTGGTGGTAGGAGGAGGGGGCGAGCGTCGGAGGATTCTGACACCGGTGCTGCGGGAGCTGCTGCTGGTGATACTGTTGGCGGGATGCGGGGCATAGAGATTCCATGGGATGTCCAGACCGTGGCGTACGGATTCCCTTTTTCTCTACCAGTCCCTCTTCCGCTTGTGCCGGAGTTTAGGGCTGACATCGGCCAGGTTAGTCTTCTACCTTTCCTTCAGTCACTTGTTCTTTTTATCTGTCTAGTTTACCTAAACTGTTCCCTTTTGTAGGATGATCAGGCTTGGTTAGACCGTACGATGCTGATGGTCACCGGCTTGAGGGTACTGGTCCGACAGATGGATGCCTCGATGCGAGCAGCCGGCATTACTTTCACGCTAGTAGGCGCTGTGAGTAGCTTGCATGCTCTTTTCAACTTTTTTGCATTTTTCTGTCTTTATTCTGTTCTGAATCTTACTTTTCTCTTGACAGCCTGCAGTTCCAGCTATCGGTATAGTGCAGCCACAGGCTTCGGTTAGGCCTCCTGCTCCAGCCCCAGCCCCAGCCCCGGTTTAAAGTCGTGGTTCCCGAGCATCTTCTCGGGCTCATTCCAGAGGATTAGTCTCATCTGCTCGGAGCCAGTCCAGAGTTGTCTCTTCCTGTTGCAGTGATGATGGCGATGACTTTGACAAACTCTTCGAGGATGATAGCTCGGAGGAGGCAGGCCCCTCCTCCCATCGAGTCCGCCTGAGGCACACCTGAGAGAGAGAGCTCCCCCTTTTTCCTAGTTTTATTTATCTTCTGCTACATTTTATTTTAACGGGCCTGCGTGCCCTAATTTGACACATTTGTATACATTTACTTAATCCACGGGCCAACGTGCCCCAAATTTGCTGTTTTATTGGGCCTGGGTGCCCCAGTTTTTGTTCTTACACATTTTTGTCACTTTCTGATATGTTTTGGGCCTTCGTGCCATCCATTGCCTTATATCCATCTGCTTGTATGGTTCTCTTTCACTTACTACTCAAACTATCGTGGATGTACAGATCAAATGCCATAATTTATACAGATCATACAAACTATAAACTGACACACTCCCGCCATGTTCAAACATGGCGGTCGCCATAATACAACATGGCGGTCGCCACTTTCAAGGAGACTGACATGGATGTTGCTATTTTTAACCTGGCGGTTGCCTGGTTAAAGGGCTAATGTCACTGTATTATGCTTTTTATAGTTGGCGGTCGCCATTTCCAAGGTGGCGGTCACCACGTTGACCGTACCTTTTGTCAAAATTTTGATTTTTTTGCCCTTTTCTGCCTTATAAATACAACCCTGGAGGCCCCATTTCCTGCTATTCTCGCTCAAATGGCTAATCCCCTTTTTTCATGGATTGAGCTATTTTTCCATATTGAGCGTTTAAACCTTGCTCCTTTTTGTATCAACTCCTTATTTCCTCTCATGACTGTGAAGACTGACGGACCTTTGTTGGAAGCTGTTGCCCGGCTATGGGATCCTCAGTCCCATGCCTTTCGGTTTGGCTTTGAAGAGTTATTCCCCACTGTGGAGGAGTTTTCTGCTATTTTGAACTTGGCTTCGTGGAACCCCGTTGTTGTTCCCACCCTCTCCATTTTGGCTCGGCAACAGGTGATGCAATTCTGTGGTCTGTCTAAGATGGAGGCTTCTCTTTTAACATCGGGTGACCGCCTTGACATTCCATGGCTCATTGAGAGTTTCCGCCCTGCTGGCAACCTTAGCGACCTTGACTTTCAGCTGCGGCGTCGTTATGCACTTTGTTTCTGCCTCCTTGCCTAGTATCTTCTCATTCCTTCTGACGAGCGAGTTAGCTGTGCCTAGGTTGACATTGCTGGTCAGATGTGGATGGGGAAGGATTTTGTGCCACTTTTCTTAGCCGAGACACTATTGGGTCTAGATGTTGTTCATCGCGGTGAGGCCACTACTTTTGTTGGCAGCCCTTTACTTCTTCAGGTAAGCTAAAACTTTTCTCAAACTTTTTGTGATACTGCAAGGTCCTTTTCTTATTGTTCTAACTTTTTCTGCAGATCTGGCTGATGGAGAAGGTAAATCTTGTATAGAAACCACCTACAGATAGACATAGTGCTGCAGCTTTCCACTATCGTTCCTATTATCAGATATGCGACACTGAAGAAGCCTAACGACAGTACCTTTCTTCTCTGACTGGCCCAGATATTACTTGGCAGTGTCCCTGGTGGCGGATCCCTGCCATAACTCTAACCACTATGGATCACCCTGGTGTTTTACTAATTGGTCTTCGTCAGACTACCTTCTATTACCCGTATAGGATCATGCGGCAGTTCGGTCGAAGTTAGATAATATTTTCTAGTATTCGAGGCCATCTATTTTCATCTGTACTGCGGTCCCCATTTCTGATGCTGTACCAGGATGCTTGGCCTTCTCGTTTACGTATGGAGATGCAGGAGCTACAATGTCCCGAGCTTTCTGCCGAGTACAAGACATGACTAATACAAGACAGGGAGAAGAAGGACAAAGAAGAGGGGAAATAGGCAGCAAAAAGGAGAAAGATTAGAGGCCACCTGCTTCATTTTGAAAATTTCATAGCTTTCTTCTTTATTTTGTAGAGTTTGGGACTTGCGTGCCCTTCCTTTTATTTCAAAACTTTGTAACTTCAATTAAAGTGATGAAAATACTTTCACTTTATGCTTAAGATGGTTCAAAAATGGTTAAAAACAAATAATGTGGCCGGATTTCTTAAAAAAAGCTACCTACGTATCCCAAAAGATGGAATCAGGCCTTAACGTAATTCGGGCTCGATTTTCACTCGGGTATTGACACTCTCCTTTTTGTGATGCCCTAACTTTTGCCCGAGTTGCCTTTTCAGTTTTCAACTCAGCGAGTTTTTATTTTTTATTTTTTTATTATTATTATTATACTTTTATTTTTTACCTCAAGGATAGTATTTTTTGATTTGATCAAGGTTAACTAGAGTGGAGAACACATTACCATCCAAGTCCATAATGATGACTGCACCACCGGTCATGATGGTTTTGATGAGAAACGGTCCGGACCAGTTTGGCTTGAACTTGCCTCTCGGGTCAAAGATAGGAGCTCTAATTTCCTTAAGAACTAAATCTCCTTCCCTAATGTCCCAGGTCTTGACCTTCTTGTTGAATGCTCGAGCTATCCTCCTTTGATACCCTTGTACATGAAACAAGGCCTGCAGTCTTCTTTCATCAAATAAGAGCAACTCTTCCATTCGGTTCCTCTGCCATTCTGCTTCTGAAATACTGGCCTCGGCCACTACTCTTAGTGAAGGGATTTTCACTTCAACGGGAAGTACAGCTTCCATCCTGTATACTAAAGAGTATGGTGTAGTTCTAGTTGAAGTTCTGATTGATGTTCGGTATCCTTAGAGCGCAAATGGTAGATGTTTAGGGCAATCCTTATGTGAGTTGATTATCTTTTGTAGGATTTTCTTGATATTCTTGTTTGTTGCCTCGACTGCTCCATTGGTATGCAGCCGATATGGTGAGGATTTGTGAACCACTATCCAATATTCTTCGAAAAGATCCAGGACCTCTCCTTCAAAATGTGAACTGTTGTCTGAGATGACCTCATGTGGGACTCCGTACCGACAGATGATGTTTTTCTTGATAAACTTAGCAACATGGGAGGTTTTCAATACTGAGTAGGAGGCTGCTTCCACCCACTTGGTGAAATAATCAATGGTCACTAAGATAAACTCATGTCCATTGGATGCCTTCGGTGTTACTTTGCCAATCACATCAATGCTCCATACTGAGAACAGCCATGGGGACGTCAGGCTGTATAGCTGAGACAGGGGAACGTGCATAAGGTTTGCGTGAATCTGACACGTATGACACCTCCGCACAAATTGTATACAGTCTGTCTCCATTGTCATCCAAAAGTATCATTGTCGTAGGATTTTCTTGGCTAATATGTTTTCGCTTATATGTAGCCCACAAACTCCTGCGTGTATATCTTTCATCAATTCTTGGCCCTCTTTAGTGTTTACACACAGCTTGTTGACCCCAGAATGTCCTCGTTTATATAGTCTACCACCGCAAATGACGAATTGTGCAAATAGCCTTCGTATCGCCCTTTTATTCTTTTTGCTACCAAATTTGGGGTATTCTCCTTTCTCCATGAAATTCTAAATATCAAAGTACCATGGAAGGTCGTTAGTGCTTTCTTCAATTGCAGCCGTCAACTCATTTGCCGGCTTTCTCTCCTGTTCAATTATCAAAGGCCTCATTCGGACCCCAGGTGGTATGTCAATCATGGATGCTAGGGTGGCCAGTGCATCGACGAACTTTTTCTGCAGTCTTGGCACATGAGTGAAGATTACTGATTCAAAATAGTTTCTCTAGCCCTTGATGATAGAGAATCAAGGTTAAGTCCCTGACCTTCCATTCTCCTCTTGCTTGTGAAACCACTAGTGCTGAATCTCCGGTGACTTTCAACTTCCTTGCCCCTAGTTCTAAGACTGTCTCCAATCCAGCTAAACATTCTTCGTACTTAGCCTGATTGTTGATGACTTTAAAATTGAGTTTTAGAGACAACGGAACATGTGATTCATCGAGAGTGACAAGGACTCCTATTCCATAGCCATATTGATTGGATGCGCCATCAAAATATAGAGTCCACTTGTCATCCCCGACTTTCATCAGTTGTTCATCAGAAAACCCGAACTCTGTATTTTCATCTCCTTTAGCTGGTTGATCGGCCAGAAATTCTGCCACTGCTCTGCCTTTGACTGACTTCTGGGTGACGTATTGGAGATCAAACTCATATAATAATAGCAACCATCGAGCCAACCTTCCTGTTAGTGCTGACTTTTCAAATGGGTACTTCAATGGGGTCCATCCGAGAGATGATATTCACTGTGAAAGATAGCATGTAATGCCTCAATTTTTGGGAAGCCCAAACCAAGGCCCAACATGTCTTCTCCAGTGGTGTGTATCGTATTTCTGACCCTGTCATCTTCTTGCTTAAGCAGTAGACAGCCTTTTCGATTTCAGTTTCACCTTCTTGTGCCAGTATACATTCCATAGCTGAATCAGTCACTGACAAATAGAGGATTAGTGGCTTGTCAGGTTCGAGAGAGCAAGAATAGGTGGATTTTGCAGATATTGTCGTATGGCATCAAAGGCGTCTTGGCATTTCTGATCCCATTCAAACTGAACTTCTTTCTTCAGTAGATGGAAGAGCGGCTCGCAGGTAGTTGTCAGTTTTGCAATGAATCGACTGATAAACTTTATTTTTTCCAAAAAACCCCTGACTTCTCGCTCGGTCCTTGGAGGAGGAATTTCCAAGATTGCCTTGATCTTTGAAGGATCCACTTCGATACCCCGTTGAGTGATCATAAATACGAGCATATTTTCGGTAGTAACCCCGAAGGCGCATTTTTGTGGGTTGAGTTGCATCTTGTACTTTCGAATCCACTCAAAGAATTTTTGCAGTGCTACAATGTGGCCATCTCGATCCTTGAATTTGACTATCATATCATCCACGTACACTTCGACCTCTTAATGTATCATGTCATGCAATAAGGTAGTGGCATCCCTTTGATAGGTTGCCCTTGCATTTTTCAAGCCAAATGGCATCACACGATAACAATAGGTGCCCCAAGGCGTGGTGAATGTCGTCTTTTCTCTGTCTTCGGGATCCATCAAAATCTGGTTGTACGTGGAGAAACCGTCCATGAATGATAGCAAGGCATGCCTCGCTGTACTATCTACGAAGACGTCAATGTGTGGTAGTGGAAAATCGTCTTTCGGGCTAGCCTTGTTGAGATCTCAAAAATCCATGTAGACTCGGATACGACCGTCCTTCTTAAGCACTGGAACAATGTTAGCCACCCACTTCGGATACTTGGCTACCATCAGGAATCTAGCATTGATCTGTTTGGCAATTTTTTCTTTGATCTTCAGAGCCCATTATGGTCGGATCCGTCTTAATTTTTGTTTGACAGGTTTAGCATCAGGGTATAAGGAAATATGGTGCTGGACAATATCGGGATCAATTCTGGGCATATCCTCGTAAGACCATGCAAACACCTCATTGAATTCTTTTAATAAAGTTTTTAATAGCTCTCGTTCAACTAAGGGTAAATTAGAACTAATTTGAACATTTTGTAGGTTATTTTTATCACCCAAATTTATTGACAAAGTTTCTTTAATTATAGATTGGGCACACATTTCTTCTTCTCTTTTTACTAAAAGTATTATTTCTTTGGAAATTTTCTCATCGAATTTAAAATCGTCGAAAAGCGTATGAAATAAATCAGACAAAGCAGAGTAATCGAAAATTTCGTTCGTTTCATTAAAAGCAGAGGGAATTACAAACTCGATAGTAAAAGTAGGGAGATGAGCACCAACAGATGTGCCCTCGACTACAGACTCCGACTCAAACTTGGACTCGGGACAAACAACCTGCACATTACAAGACTCGATGGTTCAATTCTTTACTTCTTTTGTAGCCGCATCGACAATAAGCTTGGTACAGTCGATTGGTGCGCTGAAACCCTTCATGAAGCAGTCCTGATCAGTCACCTGTAACTGAGCCATCTTCTCATTAACACTATTTTAAAATGTAATTTACAGTTTTAAAATGCTTTAAATGTTTAACTTTGTGTTTGAACCATGTTTGGTTGGATAAAAAGCATGTTATGCATTTTTACGATTTATTACAAAGTTGGTGGATGTATATGTTTGTAATTTTAAAAAAGATGAGTTTTAAAAATCGAAAAGATTTATGTATATGTTGTGGGAACATAGTTTTGGGAGGTTAGGAGCTAACCCTTAGGGTTGAGCCGTGTTTCCAATGGGTGGTTGACGAATGTGTGCCTTTAAATGTTATGCATGGCTGTATGCCTCTCTAACTGTATAGCAACTATGTGTTTAATTTGGTATTTGATTCTTCTAGTAGTGGAAGATCGTAAAGAATTGTTTAATTGGGGCTGGTACTACCCTGCGGTGAAAGACCATAAAGGATCGCATAATTGAAATTGATGATGGTCCTGCGGTAGTAGAGCGTAAAGACTTTGCAAAAGTGGGATTAGTACTTGTCCCTTGATGGAAGGGTGTAAAAAAGTGAAAAGTGCGTAGAAAATCTCGTAGGTTGTGGAAACCAAGTTGGAAAGCCATGTGTTGTGTATGATTATGGAACTGATGAACGTTATGTGATTATATGAAAACTTTTGATTTTATGGATGAAAAATCATTTTGGGACTTATGTAGTCGAGTTGTTCATAAAATTTGTGATTTGCATGTTATGCTTTTAATTGATGCTAGTTTTTTTTCTATTCGGCTTCGACTCACGTTATGGGATTTAAACCTTTCAGGTGAAGTTGATCACGAGGATTGATCTAGAGAAGCCCCGGAGGTGGCGAAGACAAAACTCTTTATTTGTTTTTAGTAGTTTTGTTGATTAATTTTTATCACTATTTTGGTTGATTGATCATGTAGTGATGATATATGTTTTGGATTTGAAAACATATATTTGTAAGCCTTGAGGCCTTGTTATCAGTGCATTTATGTTGTATGTTTTGAGAGGAGTCATGGGTTGGCTGCGTGATTTCATAGTTATATGAAATGTTTATCATCTGGTTGGTTTTAATGTTTTAATAAAATATTTTTGGTTGATTTTATGCTTTATATCAATTCATGTGCCTCGAGGGAGGATTTTGAACCTTGTCCTTATTGGCTTGATATGCCTTGGTGGTTTCGAAAAGGAATAAGTGCTGGGTTTTCAAAGAAAATATTTTGAAAAAGGGTCCAGAGTGAGACTGCTCAAGCGGCCTAGAAGATCGGTCTGGCGCATACGGACCAGAGGGACCACCGGTATTCTAAGTGATCAAGGCCGAGCGACTGGCAGACCACTCGCTCGCCAAGATAGTACTCCCTACCGAATGGACCCTCCAGTAGGATCCACCTCGAGGTAAGGTCTCTACTGCGCATCAGATCTATACCCGCCCGATCCTTCACTCCCCGCCAAACGTCCTAGTGGACCTGCAGCAGTTCAAAGCACAGTGCAAATGCAATGAATGGTGAGCAGGGAATACAGTACAATATGACGGCCAATGTATAGTGATCAGTATGTAGAATAAAGAACAGTGCAGTGAACAGTGAAGTGAACAGTGCAGTGAACAGTATTATGCAGAGTACAGTTAGCAGAAAATAATGATACCTGGTCGGAGGTCAGTCGGTTCAGTGAAACCTGAAAGCGAACTATGTCCTTCCCCCCAGCCTTCTTCCCTTTCAGCACTCAGGACCACCGGGCTGCTCGATGAATGACTAGAGGGTCTGGAGAAGAGTTTGCCGGGACATGAAGCCCGAGGAACTCATAAGTCCACAACTGCAAAGAAGAAGATGTCAGCCAGTAAATAACGAATAATAAAGAACAAAAATGAATGAAAAAGTGCAGAAACTAAATCATACCTCCCAGACCCTCCAGTATCCCCCTATATTGAGCTCCTAGGGGAACCGAGTCAGTGTCCGCATGAAGCCGTAGAGTGTAGCGAGAGCGGCCCCTCCCCAATCAAATGAAGCGACCCAGTCAAGACAAGCCAGGGCGCTGAGGTAATGTAAATGAATGGTATTCTCCTTGTTCGAAAACAAGGAGGTACCGAACATATACATCAAAAATCCCCGGGCAACCCACTCGAAGTGACGGGGATCGGTGCAATGGAAATGTCTGAACTGCTCAAAAAATTAGGTGTATCAAACCCAGTCTCTGTCTATCTGTGCTGGAATGGCCCCGAGGAAGTACAGCAGCGCGTCGGTTGACCGGGCAACGGATGGATCAAATAAGATGGGAGCTCCTCCAACCTGGATACCAGTGATCATGGAGAAGTCCAGAGGCGTCAGTGTAGCCTCAAATGTGATAAAATAAAAGGTGTTGGTGGTATCCCACCACCGCTCGGCCAAGGTTGTTAACCATACCCGGTCGTTGCTCATCCTACCCAATAGGGATATGAACCAAGCAAAGCCGGAGGCATCGATATAAGCCCGGTTGGGAGTAAGGAGGGCATCGTACCACTCCAACACCTCCTCGGAGGCAGAACCTTCGAAGCATCTGATATAATGACCAGCTTGAAAAGAAAAAGACAAGCAGAAAATATAAGAGAAGACCAAGCAAGTGATGTGCAAAGCTATGGCTGAAGATAATAAAAACCCTAGGTTCGTGTGTGAGTGACGACCCTTCAGTTCTCTCAAGCCCTAGACAAACTAGGCACTCTAAGTCCTGGCAAGCTAGGCAAATCTTTCGAGCTCTAGACAAACTAGGCACCCTAAGCCCTGGTACGCTAGAAAAATCTAGCACGTCCTAGTAAAAGGCTAGGAATCCTAAGCCTTGGTACCCCAGGCAAATGCTCTTAACCCTAGGTTCGTGTGTGAGAGACGATCTTTTGGTTTTTGCACGTCTTAGTAAAAGACTAGGAACCCTGAGCCCTGGTGTACCAGGTAAATTTCTATCATTTTGTGTTAATCATTCTTCCCAAAAATAAAAAATAATATATATAAAAAATAAAAAAATAAAAAAAAATAAAAAAATAAAAAAATTTTGAAAAAAAATAAAAATAAAAATTCTCTTTCCTCTAATATTTGTGTTTTGCCCATTTTACCTTGATTTTCTATTCTAAAAATTTTCTTTTATTTTCTAAGATTTTTCAAAATTTTCTTAATTTTCTAGAATTTTCTAAAAATTTCCTAAGATTTTTCAAAAAATTTTCCTTTATTTTCTAAGATTTTTCAAAAAAAAATTCTTAATTTTTTAGGACTTTCTAAAAATTTCCTAGGATTTTTCAAAAAAATTTCCTTTATTTTCTATGATTTTTCAAAACTTTTCCTTAATTTTCTAGGATTTTCTAAAAATTTTCTAGGATTTTTCTAAAATTTTTCTTTATTTTTTAAGATTTTTCAAAAAAATTTCTTTATTTTCTAGGATTTTCTAAAAAACCTTTTTAGGATTTTTCCAAAATTTTCTAGGTTTTTCAAAATTTTTTCTAATTTTCTAGATTTTCAAAAAATGCCCCTTAAATTTCCAAGGTTTGTGAAAAATTGCCCTAAATTTTAAGATTTTTAACAAAATTGCCTCTAATTTTTTAAGATTTTTGATAAAAATTCTTTCTTCAATTTTCATGCCCCTAAAAACAAAAACAAAACCCCCCCCCTTAGTTTTTATGTTTTTCCTAAAAAAATAAAAATTAAGCCCCCTATTTTTATGACTTTTGTTAAAATGACCGTCTCTTTTATTGTTTGTTCAAACCCTAGTTTTCCTACTGTTTTAAACTCCTTTGCACAGGTACTTAAGTTGAGATTTTTAGTGCAAATCTCACAGCAATCATCAATATCATCATTCATCATCATCATATCAAATCACATCATCATGGGGGGATCCTAAGCATGCTATATGTTTGATATATCATAAAAACATGCTTTAGTATTCGAATAAATAAGTTTGGGAACTTACCGATGGGCGTTTGCGAGAGATATGATGATCCGGCTCTCGAAGAAGTACGTCGGTAGCGATGGAATCCGTAGGGGGCTGGTAACGTCGCATCCCACCTAGAAACAAGCGGTGGGGGACCGGAGAAAATTGGCCATTGCGGCCTCAGCAGTAGCATCTGCAGCCGTCTGTGCCTCGACAGCTGCTCGTGCCTCCTCCTCGGCCACGCGACGGGAAGCACGCTCTGCCTCAAATACAAGGACATCCATCGCACCCAGTGCAGTGGAAGACTGGTTGACGTGCCTCCGAGAGTCCTCATAACAGGGCTCTCACTCGCGGATGAGCCTCGGATGGCTCCCGCAACGTCATCAAGGTGCCCGTGTCCCGCCATGGTCGAGCAAGAAAAAAGAGAAATGGTACGAAAGCTAGGAAGCAAGAAGAAGCAAAAGAGGTATTGAGAGAGTTTGAGAGCACAAGGGAGCGAGAGAGAGAATGAGAGGATGCGAATGAGCCACACCCGAGAGCACCTAGGGGCCTTATGCGCGTCTGAAGGTGACAGTCGCCACCTTCAGTGTTGGCAACCGCTAGGTTTTTGAACGGTCACACGGCGACCGCCAGGATAAAAGGATTTGGACATGGAGACCGCCATGTCAAAAGGGAAAAAAGTCGGCGACCGCCAACATGTCAACGATCGCGTCATACTCAAATTAGGCGACTGCCAAGTCAGTGGGCCATCATTACTTTGGGAGGGTTGTTTCGTTTTACTTTGTGATTAAATGTTTTATTATGTGTTTTATCGTGTGTATGCGTTTTGCAAATATCAGTATGTTTACAAAAATAATTTGTTAGCACAAATAATTTTCAAAATTTATTTTAGGGTGTTTTCTCCCGATAAAATCTAATTTTAAGCCGTGACTTGGATTTTATTTATTTTTATCCCACGTTTTGTCCGGAATTTTTAGGCCTTCACACGACCTATTAATTTGGTATTTTTACTCGTCGGTCCTCCTCATGACCTTAAATTGACTCATCGGTCCTCCTCATGACCCTAAACTGACTCGTTAGTCCTCCTCATAACCCTAAATTGACTCGCGTTCTACATGTTTGCATTACGCTATACATGTCATGCATCATGATTAGTCTTATTTTGCATCCTTGCATTTTGCTCCATGAACTACGTTTTGGTCTGATTCCTAGCAAATGGGTACGTAGGCAGCTTGATGGAAATACGAGTACGACCAACATCATATACATGCTTGTGTGTTTGTGGCTTAAAATTAACGGTTCAGTCAAATTGTTGTTGTCTCTATATCTTTGATATAACCTGCATCATACGTTGCTATGCAAGTTATATCAAAGAGGGGCAACTGTAGACACCCCAATTTGACCCTGCCCAATCTTAGGCGAATCCAATGATTAAAATAGCTGGAATGGTGTCTTAGTTCGATCCTCGAAAAGTGATCCAAGCTCGGTATTTGAACCCCAATCATAAAAACCTTCAAAACCAATGAAATTATGTCAAAACACCAATAACTTATTTTGCAAGTCATTCCCAATGTGGCGACTGCCATGTTCATTGTGGCGACCGTCAATAGAACCTCTTGGAAACCCTAGCCAAAAGTGGCGACCGCCAACTCCAACATGGTGACCGCCAACTCACATTGTGGCGATCGCTAATAGAACCTTGTGGAACCTTTTTTTAGACATGGCGACCGCCACCTCCGACCTGGCGACCACCAACTCCAAATGGCCTGATATGTCCCAAAATGTGGCAGCATTTCATTGGTTGAAGAATTCTATAAATACCATACCTCAGCGTACATTTTCAAGACAGAATTTTAGAGAGAGGTTTAATGAGAGAAGCTCTGCCGAGTCGCCGAGCAATTTCGAGCCCTGACGCCACAAGCCCTGCCGAAATACTAAGATTCAAACCTTTGACACCTACATTGAAACCCTAGCTTGGGATCACTATCCGAGAATTGGACCATTGAAGCACATTCCCCAACTTGAGGATTCTTTAGCAATCCAGATATTCTGCTTGGATTTCCAATCTTTCTAACTCCACTCTCTCTCTTTTGGAGTGATCGGATTAAGTTCAATTTTATTTTATATATTCCTTTCATTTACATAGTTAGTTAATCTTGTTTATCATTTACATTACCTTATGTAATTTAGTTATTTTAATTAATTTCTTAGTTTACACTTTTACACTAAGTACATTGTTATTTTTCATTAATTCATCAATTTAGTGCTAATATATTTTGACAATTATAACTTATTAATATTGTTAATTGTTATGATAATGCACGTACATTAAGGTGGATATAGTTTTTAATACTGCATTCACATTTGAGTTAAATAGTTGTATTTAATTTCTCTTTCTAGCATTAGTCTAATTTCCTTCATTAGCTTTTATTTTCATTTTTCTTTTCCTCTCTTGTAATATTAATTTAATGTCCTTTTATTTTCTTAGCATTAGTTAAATGTTCTACTATTTTTCTTTCTTTTTCTTTTCTTTTAAGCATTAATTTAAAGTTCTTTTAATAATTTTTTTCCTTTTCTCTTTCTTTTCTTCTCTTTACTAGTATTTCTTTTCTTTTCCACTTAATACTAATGTTCTACTTTATTTTATTTTATTTCCTTTTACCATTAGTATAATGTTCTTTTCTATCACTTTATTTTTTTCTTACAAACTTTTGTAATATAGCATTTCATTTTAGTAGCTTTACTTTTCTTACGAAGTTTTATTTTCTTTATTCTTTTTTATAGTATTTCTTTTATTTTTGATAAACCCAAAAATCACAAAAAAAATTTTAAGTTAATTTTTACCTTTAAAGGGTAGTATAATTTTCTCTTTTAATATTAGTTAAAACTTCTTTGTTCATTTCATTTTCTATTATCTCTTTCCTTTTATCTCCTCTTTTCTTCTCTTTTATTTTAAAATATAAGATAGTTAGATCTTTAGTTGAATAATTTAATTTAGTCTTCTTCTAAAACTTTTTGGTTAAAATTTCTTTGTAAATATCCTTTTGTCTTCTTTTTTTTAGTTTACTCTTTAAATCTTCTCTTGTATATATAAGAAATTACATAGAATTCTTGTCATTTATTAAACTTTCGAATATAAAATTTTGCGTACCTTTTTTTTATTTTGGTTTAATGTTTGCCTTTGATAAAAAGCAATCATGTTAATGCTGGTTGAGTTTACTTTGATAATATGTATGTTTTAGTTACTTTCTTTGAAGTTTTGATTAGAATAGTTTAACTTATTTTGTAGCAATTCGTGTTTAGGCAATTTTAGCAATTTATAGCATACTTTTGTTCTTCTATTCAAATCATGATAGCATAGTTCATTTTGATGAAATTGCATGTGGGAGTGCTCCAGGTACCATTTAATTAGAAATTGCATGCCTTAGATCTTAGGATTTTTTTTATACTTGTTTTATAGACATATGTTATGTATTTTTCATATTTAATTTTGGATATTTTCTCTTTACTTCTATTTTCTTTATATGTATGCATTTGAGAAATCTTATTAAAGAATCAATGATGATTAGTAGAGGCCAAACTTACAGTTGAGCGAACGGCGTGCCTAACACCTTTCCTGATTCGTAGCTTAGCCCCCGAATTTTTTTTCTCTGGTTAAACATTTTAAAGATCAGTAGTCATTTTTATTTTTCTTAGTTTTTCTCAAAAATTAAGTGGCGACTCTATTTTCAACAAAAAAGGGTTTTCAAAATTTAGTTTTCAAAGTGTTAAAATATTTTTCAAACATCTTTGAAATTTTTTATTTTTTACCATTTTCAAAACCCCCGAAATCTCGGCGCCACATTATTTTCTGGTGACTTCGCTGGGGACTGGTTTATAAAATCAAATAAGAGGGCTAGATTTGAAAATATCATCGGTTCTTAATAGGAATTTCTCATGTGCATTTTCGCATGCATGTGCATAGTTCTCCAAACCCTTTGCCTGGTCAACCTGATGTCCTGAACGTTCATCCGTTTTAGGGATTGTTGGGAAGACGGGTAATCCTTACTGATTATATGCTATCATAGGTGCAATTAAAGAGTTTAGGCGTACCGTTTGACCATGTCCTGCACCACTCTAGGCATGGAAGGTATATATCCAGCTCTATTTAGAAGATACTCTGTTTGACTGACCAAAATCGACCTTTTGCATGTAGTAAACTTAGAACCCCCCATTAGGTGTTGCTGAATCTAGTAGGATTATGTGTTTTGTTAATTGTATGTTTTGGTTGCGTTTGTTAAGATTATTTGTTTGAATTAGGCTAGTTCCTTTTCTGGGTTTGGCTCGGGTTTTGACGTTATCCCTCGTTGTTTAGCTTTTTCTTCGGGTTCTTACCCGAGTTTTTCACCTTGTTTGGTTTTCATGCCGTAGTTTTTTTCTCAGGGTCTTACCTATGTTTTATCTTGAAACCTCTAGGATAGTTTCTCTCTCTTTTGGGCCTTTCCTGGGTTCTTGGTTTTGTACCCCCGTTTTGTTTAGACTCACTTTCTACGAACCCTTCTTCAACCCGTGTAAGCTAGTTCTATTTCCTTACTATTATGCTGTCCACTTCTCCATTTAGATGAACCTTTTCTCTAGAATTTAGTTGATCTCCTTCTTAGCCATCATTCTATTTTTTTGGGGGGGGGGGGTGGGGGTGGGGGGTTGTTCTATTGTTATGCTGCCAGCATGAGCTCGGCAGGGGCATTGTCTCAGCTTATGTTATTATCTGCTTATGGTTTGTTGTTTCGGGTATCTAGAATGTTTGCTATCTGTCATCAGAATTTTATTCGAAAAGTATTTGATACTGGTCATTCTGCTTTTGGGATCTAGGTTTTTTTGTGGATTTACCATTGAGCTGGGAAAAGTACAACCAATAAGTGTCTGGGTAAGATCAGGGTTAGGTAAACTTTATAGAGTATCTGAACAGCCAACTAAGTTGTCAAAAATGGCAGAGAATGAAGTTAACTTGACAGCTCTGATGATAGCTATTATTGAGATACAGAGAGTTGTGGAGTAGCAGACCCATGCTCAAAACCAATGTCAGGTGCAGATCCGGGCGATTCAAGCCCGTATGCCCGTTGTGAATAGACAGCCAGAGGATACCAATGGGAATGGCAAAGACTTATGGAACGATAACCAGGCATAAGAGGCATCGCAAGTTGCTGTGCCACCTCGAGTTCCCTGCTCGGTGGTGGTAGAAAAGGAGAACACTGCCCAATTTAGAGAATCTGCACTAATGAAAAAGATCGACCGAATGGAGAAGGTGCTGAGAAAGGCCAAAGGTGTAGAAGAATACATGCTGGATGTAGGTGGCTTGTGCCCATTACCAGATGCAAAACTGCCTAAAAAGTTTAAAATACCAAAGATGGAGAAGTTCGACGGCACCGAAGACCCCCGGATTCATCTGAGAATGTATGTTGGAACTCTCTCCCCCATAGGGATTGATGTTCAGCTTAAGGCCCAATTGTTTCACCTATCATTTTCTGGGGCAGCACAAAGGTGGTTCCTCTCTTTGGAGGTGGCTAAAATTAGAACTTGGGAAGACATAGTCACTGCATTCATTAGTCAGCATAGCTACAACGTCTAAATGGACGTCACCACCTGAGAGCTCGAAATAACTCGACAGGAGAATTGGGAATCTTTTGTTAATTTCCTAACCCATTAGAGGGGTAAAGCCGCTAAGATGACAAATTGACCCACCAAGAAAGAACAAGTAAGAATCGTGGTCAAGAATATGCAGTTTTTGCTTAAGCGTTACCTCATTACACAGCCGCTTTCTACCTTTAAGCAGTTGTTCGCTGCTGGGATTCAGATTGAGGATGCTATCCAATCAGAAGATATCAAAAAAGTCGAACCTAGCCAGAAACCAAGGAGGACATTCCCTACAACCAACCAGAACCAATCTGTTGCCACCAACCTCGTGTCTCACCCAAACGAGGTGAATCTTCTGAACCCTTCATCCTCTGCACAACAATCCAACAATACCCAACAGTCAGACAACGGCCAACAACAGCAAAGGCCAAGGAGGGTCTTCACTCCCCTCAACATTTCATTATCCACCGCCCTGAGTCGACTCGTCGAGAAAGGGCTTATCAAGCTATTGAACCCCATGCCCGTACCTGATCCCCTACCGCCAAGGTTTAATGCTTCTCAATATTGCGCCTTCCACCAAGGTCACGAGCATTTGATTGATAAATGAATGAAGTGCGTCATGAGATCTAGAATCTCATTGACAACAAAGTGATCCCTCCGCCATCTGTTGCTCTAAAGCCGAACGTTACAACTAATCCCCTACCAAACCACGCTAAGTAGTCGGGGGTAAATTGCATAACTCTGGGGCAATCAGAAGATCCGAGCTGATATATCTATTTAGCATATCTGTCGCGCCCTCATGTTTCAACAACTGAGGATTAGACAGCATGCTCATTTATTATGGTTAGGAACGGTCGGGACAGGATGGAGGAATGAGATGATAATACTTGGGGATGGTATCAAACAATAATCCAAGCCTACCAACATGAAGAGGAGGAATACAATGAGGAAGACGACTAACTGCTGGACTATCCGGCATGACCTTATGGGTTTGGCCATGTGCTTGATGGCATTACTCTTCCCCAACTTTTTGAAGAGGAGATATATATCAACGGGATGCAATCCTATTGGCTACTAAGGGTCGTACTAAAGTCAGATGGGATTGAGTGGACCAATTTTTGGGCTGCGCGAGAACAACACGTGGATTACATTAGGAAAGATATCCGGAAAGAATTTGACAATACATAGACTATTGAGGATGATGAAGAAAGAAGAGGAAGAGCAGTGGTCGGCGGGTTAGATGATTTGTGGACATTTGAAAGCCCTTTGTGCATAGACAAAATAAGAAAGACTAAAAGTACAGCACCGGGGCTGTGGGACCCCAAGGATGGTGTGGAACACCTAACCAAGAGTGAACGGCATTTCAAGCCGACACAGTAAGAGAAATGATAGTCAAGCGGGAAAGGGAAAGAGAGAGAACAAGAAGAAGAAGATGACGTTGTGCTGAAGCAGCTCAAAAAGACACAAGCCACTGTCAGCATTTGGGGCTTATTGATGGCCTCGTACAAACATAGACAAGTCGTGCTGAAGGTCTTGAACAAGGCCAGTGTTTTAATAGACGCGACCCCAGAGCAGCTTGTTAGACTCATCCTGCCAGCTGTAGAGCCAAAAGTTATCTCCTTTTCTGATAAGGATCTGCCAGTGGAAGGAAAGAATCATAATAAACCCCTGTATATAACCGTTAAATGCTTGGAAAAGTGGGTCTCGGTGACTCTTATTGATAATGGGTTCGCACTAAATGTTTGTCTGCTTAGAACACAATTTACTTGGGACTAAAGCTAGAACATTTTACACCCAGTAATCAAGGGGTCCGGGCCTATGATAACACAAGAAGGGATGTGCTGGGCTTAGCATCATTCGCATTATCAGTAGGGCCCCTAGAGATGTCGGTTGAGTTCCACGTATTGGATGTACCGGCCTCTTTCAACCTGTTGCTAGGTAGGCCGTGGCTGCATGATCCGAACGTATACGTAGTGCCATCAACGCTTCACCAAAAGTTGAAATTGATAAAAAATGGGGCAGTTCTGACTATCAATGGAGAAGATAGCATCCAGCCCCCGAGAGGGGAAGGCTCGACTCTCTTAGAAGTTCAGCATGGCGAGGGAGATGTGTCGCTAAGTGGCATCCGATTTGATGAAGCACAGGTTGTCCAAATGCTATTGAATGAAGAAGAAATGTACATCAACCCAAGAGCAATTATGATGATGAGGCAAATGTCCTATTTCCCGGGCATGGGGCTAGAGCGTAAGCAGCAAAGAATTTCGGAACCTGTCCAGGTATTGTCGGCCTCTCGCCGTTTCAGTCTTGGATACAAACCGATGGGAGAAGATTTGGAAGGGCCTAAAAGGGGATGGAAGGGTAATTATTCAGAAACACTCAATGGGTATTTTGTTAAAGAAGGAGAAGACTTCTCGTACTGTGGCTTCCTAGAGCCATGGATTGACAAAGAAACCAACCAAAAGTTGCTAGGGTTAGAGATCTTCTTTGGCAAGCAACTATCCAACACGGAAGAGGATGAAATAGTGAAAGGGAAAGAGGAAGGAAAGAAGATTCAAGAGAAAGTTTAGGCGGACAAGCTTGATGGAGTCGACATGGGAGTGTTGTTCAATGAAAAGATGGCATAGCTGCTTGCCAAAGAAGATCGACATGGGAGTGTTGTTCAATGGGAGTCGACATGGGAGTGTTGTTCCATGAGCTTGGTGCAATCGGTTAGTTTGATTGCATCGTCTTACTAGGATATGCCTGAAATTGATCCCGACATTGTCCAACACCATATCCCCTTATACCCTGATGCCAAACTGGTCAAACAAAAGTTGAGACGAACCCGGCCAGAACGGGCTCTAAAGATCAAATAAGAAGTTGCCAAACAGATCAATGCTGAATTCCTGATGGTAACCGAATATCTAAAATGGGTAGTTAATATTGTTCCAGTGTTGAAGAAAGATGGACGTATTTGAGTCTGCGTGGATTTTTGAGATCTCAACAAGGCCAGCCCGAAAGACGATTTTTTGTTACCACACATTAACGTCTTGGTGGACAGTACAGTGTGGCATGCCTTGTTATCATTCATGGATGGCTTCTCCGGGTATAACTAGATTTTGATGGATCCCGAGAATAAGAAAAAATGATGTTCACCACGCCTTGGGGCACCTATTGTTATCGTGTGATGCCATTTGGGCTGAAGAATGCAGGAGCAACCTATTAAAGGGCTGCCACTACTTTATTGCATGACATGATACATAAGGAGGTCAAAGTATACTGGACGATATGATAATCAAGTCCAAGGATCGAGATGGTCATATTGTAGCACTGCGAAAGTTCTTCGAAAGGATTTAAAAATACAAGATGCGGCACAATCCACAGAAGTGTGCCTTTGAAGTTACCGCTGAAAAGATGCTTGGATTTATGATCACTCAATGAGGCATTGAAGTCGATCCTTCAAAGATCAAAGCAATTTTAGAAATGCCTCCTCCGAAGACCGAGCGAGAAGTCAGGGGCTTTCTAGGTAAAATACAGTTTATCAGTCGATTCATCACAAAACTGATAACTACCCGTGAGCCGCTCTTCTGTCTGCTGAAGAAAGGAGTTGAGTTTGAATGAAATCAGAAATGCCAAGACGCCTTTGATGATGTATGATAGTACCTGCAAAATCCACCTGTTCTGGCTCCTCTCGAACCTAATAAGCCACTGATCCTCTACTTATCAGTGACTGATTCAGCTATGGGATGTATGCTGGAACAAGAAGGCAAAATTGAAATAAAAAAGGATGTCTACTTCTTCAGCAAGAAGATGACGGGGCCAAAAATACGGTACACATCACTGGAAAAAACATGCTGGGCCTCCTGAAAACTGAGGCATTACATGTTGTCTTTCACAGTGAATATTATCTCCCAGATAGACCCGTTGAAGTACCTATTTGAAAAGCTGACACTGACAGAAAGGTTAGCTGGATGGTTGCTATTATTATCAGAGTTCGACCTCAGATATGTCACCCGAAAGTCAGTCAAGGGTAGAGCAGTGGTAGAATTCCTAGCCGACCAACCAGTTAAGGGAGGTGAAGACGCGGAGTTCCAGTTTCCTGACGAATAGCTGATGAAAGTCGGGGATGACAAGTGGATTCTATATTTTGATGGCGCATCCAACCAATATGGCTATGAAATAGGAGTCTTTCTTGTCACTCCAAACAAATCACACGTTCCCTTGTCTTTGAAACTCAATTTTGAAGTTACCAACAATCAGGCTGAGTATGAAGCATGTTTAGCTGGATTGGATGCAGCCTTAGAATTAGGGGCGTGGAAGCTAAAAGTCATTGGTGATTTAGCATTGGTGGTTTCACAAGCGAGAGGAGAATGGAAGGTCAGGGACGTGGCATTGATTCTCTACCATCAAGAGCTAGAGAAGCTGATACCGTGTTTCAAATCCGTGATCTTTATCCATGTGCCAAGGCTGCAGAACAAGTTCGCCGACGCACTGACCACCTAGCATCCATGATTGACATACCATCAGGGGTCAGAATGAGGCCCTTGATAATCGAACAAAAAAGAAAGCTGGCATACAAGACGACGGCCGCGATCGAAGAAAGCACTAACGACCTTTCATGGTATTTTGACATCCAGAACTTCGTGAAAAAGGAGAATATCCCAACTTTGCCAACAATAAGGATAAAAGGGCGATACGATGAATATCTGCACAGTTTGTCATTTGCGGTGGAAGACTAGACAAATGAGGACATTCTGGGGTCAATAAGCTATGTGTCAGCACTGAAGAAGGCCAAGAACTGATGGAAGGGATACACACAGAAGTCTATGGGCCACACATGAGTGAAAACATGTTAGCCAAAAAGATCCTACGTCAAGGATATTTTTGGATGACAATAGAGACAGACTGCATACAGTTCGTGCGGAGGTGTCACAAGTGTCAGATTCACGCAAACCTCATGCACATTCTCCCATCTCAGTTGTATAATCTGATATCACCATGGCCGTTCTCAGTATGGGGCATTGATGTAATCGGCAGAGTAACACCAAAGGCGTCGAATGGGCACGAGTTCATTTTAGTGGCCATTGACTACTTTACCAAGTAGGTGGAAGCAGCCTCCTACTCAGTATTAAAAGCCTCTCATGTTGCTAAGTTTATCAAGCAGAACATCATTTGCCAGTATGGGGTTCCCCATGAGATCATCTCAGATAATGGCTCACATTTCCAAGGGAAGGTCTTGGATCTTTTCGAAGAATACCGGATAGTAGCTCACAAGTCCTCACCATATCGATTGTAGACCAAAGGAGCAGTTGAGGCAGCAAACAAAAACATCAACAAGATCCTATAAAAAATGATCAACTGGCATAAGGATTGGCCTGGACATCTACCATTTGCACTTTGGGGATACAAGACATCGATCAGAACTTCAACAGGGGCTACGCCATACTTTATAGTATACGGGATGGAAGCTGGGCTTCCTATTGAAGTGGAAATCCCTTCACTAAGAGTAGTGGCCAAGGCTAGTACTTCAGAAGCAGAATGGCAAAGGAACCGAATGGAAGAGTTGCTCTTATTTGATGAAAGAAGGTTGCAGGCTCTGTTTCATGTACAAGAATACCAAAGGAGGATAGCTCGAGCGTTCAATAAAAAGGTCAAGACCCAGGATCTCAGAGAAGGGGATTTGGTTCTTAAAGAAATTAGAGCTCCTATCTTTGACCCGAGAGGTAAGTTCAAGCCAAACTGGTCCGGACCGTTTCTAATCAAAACCATCATGACCGGTGGTGCAGTCATTGTTATGATTTTGGATGGCAATGTGTTCTCCACTCTAGTAAACCTAGATCAGCTCAAAAAGTACTATCCTTTAGGTAAAAATAAAGAAAAAATAAAAGCTCGCTAAGTTGAAAATTGAAAAGGCAACTTAGGCAAAAGTTAGAGCAGCCCGAAGAGCCAAAAATCCGAAAGGACGACCTTGGCAAAAGTTAGGATATCACAAAAGGAGAGTGTCAATACCCGAGCAGAAACCAAACCCGAACTATGTTATGGCCTGATTCCATCTTTTTGGGATACGTAGGCAGCATTTTTTAAGAAGTCCGACCACATTATTTGTTTTTAACTATCTTAGAATCTGAGTAAGACCAATGCAAATTAACTTCTGGATTTTGATAATAAAATTATTTAATTGGATTGAGAAAAAAAACTTTGAATAAATTTGAACTATCTTAAATACAAAGCGGGAAGTTTTTATTACTTTGATTAGAGTTACAAAATTCTTGAAAATAAAAGGAGGCACGCAAGTCCCAAACTCTACAAACAAAAAGAAAGCTGTGAAATTTTCAAAACAAAGTAAAAGTCCTTGAGTCTTTCTCCTCTTTGTTGTCTGTTTCTCTTCTTCTTTATCCTTCTTCTCCCTATCCTGCATTTGCCATGTCTTCTACTCAGCAGAAAGCTCGGGACATTGCAGTTCTTGCATCTCCATCTGTGAGCGAGTTGGCCAGGCATCCTAATGCAATGCTAAAAATGGGGCCCTCGGTGCAGATGAAAATAGACAGCCTCGAACACCGAGAAAGATGATCTGACTGCGATCAAACTACCGCATGATCCGATGAGGGTAATAGAAAGTAGTCTGACGTAGACCAATTAGCAGAACACCAGGGTGATCCATAGTGGTCAGAGTCATGGTAGGAATCTGTCACCAGAGGCATTGCCAGGTGATATCTGGGCCAGTCAGAGAAGAGAGGTACTGTCGCCAGGCTGCTTCGGTGTTGTATATCTAATAGCAGGGGTGATAAAGGAAAGCTGCGGCACTGTGTCTATCAATAGATGGTTTCTATACAAGATTTACCTTCTCCATAAGCTAGATCTACAGTGAACGTTAGAACATTAAGAGAAAAGTCTTGCAGTGTGACAGAAAGTTTGGTGAAAAAGTGAGATTTTGAGCTTACCTAAAGAAGTAAAGGGCTGCCAACAAAAGTAGTGATCTCATCACGATGAACAGCATCTAAGCCCAGCAGTGTCTCGACCAAGACAAGTGGTATAAGTCCTTCCCCATCCACATCTGACCAGCAATGTCAACCAATGCGCAGCTAACTCGCCTGTTAGAGGGAACAAGAAGATACTGGGCAAGAAGGTAGAAACAAAGTGCGTAGCGTCGCTCCAGCTGAAAGTCGAGGTCACTAAGGTCACCAATAGGACAGAATCTCCCAATGATCCAGGGAATGTCAAGACAGTCATCTTGTGTCGAAAGAGAGGCCTCCATCCTAGATAGACCACAGAGTTGTATCACATGCTGACGAGTTGAAAGAAAGAAAGTGGGAACAACGACGGAGCTCCACGGAGTCAGGTCCAAAATAGCAGTAAACTCCTCCACAGTAGAGCATAGCTCTTCAAGGCCGAACCGGAAGACGTGGGACTGTGGGTCCCATAGCTGAGCAACCGCTTTTAACAAAGGTCTGTCAATCTTTATGGCCATGAGAGGAAATGAGGAGTTGATACCGAAATGGGCAAAGTTCAAACGCTCAACATGGGAGAATGCCTCAACCCACGAAGAAAGGGGATCAGCCATCTGAGAGAGAATAACCAAAAATGGGGCCTCCAGGGTTGTATTTATAAGGCAAGAGGTTGAAAAAGCAGAAAAGTTCAATCAATGTGGGGACCACCACCTAAGAGTAGGCGACCGCCAATTTTAAAGGGCACCGTACAGTGGCATCAGCCCTTTGACCAGGCGACCGCCATAATGGATTGTGGCGACCACCATGTCAGTTTGGTAGAAGTGGCGACCGCCATGTTATATAGTGGCGACCGCCAAGTTAACACATGGCGGGTGTGTGTCAGTTTGCAGTTTTTGGTGGTTTGTGCAGGTATCGATATTTGTATACTTTGAGTAGTAAATGAAGGAAAATCGCACAGCAGATGAATATAAGGCAGTAAATGACACGAAGGCTAAAAAATGCATCAAAAATTAGTAGAATGTAACATAATGAAAATTGGGGCACGTAGGCACATGGATCAAGTAGATGTATAAGAAAGAATCAAACGGGGGCACGCAGGCCCATCAAAATAAACATAAATAAATGTATCAGAATGTAACTGGGGGGAAGCTCTCTCTCTCACTGTAGCCTCGAGCGGACCCAACAGGAGGAAGGACCGGCTTCGTCCAAGCTGACGTCCTCGAAGAACCTCTCGATGTCATCGCTATCATCACCATCGCTGCTGGAGGAACAAGACACGGCTCTGGAGCGAATCCTAGCAGAAGAGACAGATCCTCTGAAGCGAGCTCGAGAAGATGCCCGGGAACTGCGACCTCGAGCTGGGGTCAGGGCTGGAGCAGGGGCACATGGTGGTACTATGCCAGCAGCCGATACTGGAGGCTGTTAGAAGAAAACAAGGATCATAGCAGAGTACAAAAAAGTGCAGAAAGGTTAAAAGGGGATTGTGAGGACACTTACTATAGCCGATGGAGTAAAGGTAATCCCGGCCGCTCGGACAGTGGCGTCAAGCTGACGAATCAATGCTCTCTGACCGGTAAAGACCATCAGCAAGTGATCTAGCCACGCCTAATTAACCTGTAAAAAGAGGTTAAGCAATTGAAGTAAAATAAAGTAAAGAAAGTAATCGAATGGAAGGAGAAAAGACAAAGACAAATCAGACTGAGCTCGGCCCTAAACTCAGGCACCAGAGGAATGGGAACCAGCAGAGGGAAAGGGTAGCCATATGCTACTTTCTAAATCTCCCAAGGAATCTCTGGGCCCTTCATCCCTCCAGCCACATCGCCAGCAGTAGCAACTCCAGCAGCAGCTCCTGCAGCACCAGCATCAACAGCCTCTGGTGCTTGCCTCCTCCTACCACCAGCTTGGCTAGGACCAAGTGGTCCCAATAGGTGTGCCCGGGCCCAAGCTGCATAATCTCCCTCGGCCACCAGCAACCCCACGGCATGTGTCCCCACCATCTCCAATAGGAGGTCAACGCGGCCTAGAAGATCGGTCCAGCGCATAAGGACCGAAGGGATCACCGGTATCCTGAAGTAATCAAGGCCGAGTAACTGGTGGACCACTCACTCGCCAAGATAGTACTCCCTACCGAATGAACCCTCTAGTAGGATCTGCCTCGAAGTAAGGTATCGACTGCGCATCAGATCTGCCACGACCCGATCCTCCACTCCCCACCAAACATCCTAGTGGACCTGCAGCAGTTCAAAGAATAGTGCAAATGCAATGAATGGTGAGCAGGGAATACAGTACAGTATGACGGCTATAGACACCCTAATTTGACCCTACCTAATCTTAGGTGAATTCGATGATGAAAACAGGTAAAATAGTGCTTTAGATCGATGCTCGGGAAGTGATCCAAGCTCGGTATTTGAACCCAGAACCTTCAAACCAATGAAATTTTGTCGAACCATCGAAACTTACTGCCCAAGTAAGGTGACCGCCATGTTCAATGTGACGACCGCCAATAGAACCTCTTGAAAATCCTAGCAAAAGATGGTGACCGCCACATTTTATTATGGCGACCGCCAGCTTGCATTATGGAGACCTCCATAGAACTTTGTGGAACCTTTCAAAAACATGGCGACCGCCAACTTTCATTGTGGCGACCATCAACTCCAAATGGCCTGACGTGTCCCCAAAACGTGGCAACATCTCATTGGTTGAAGAACTCTATAAATACCGTACCTCTGGTACGTTTTCAAGGACAAAATTTGAGTGAGAGGTTTTGAGAGTGAAACTCTGCCGAGTCGCCAAGCAATTTCGAGCCACGACGCCAAAGCCCTGCCGAAATACCAAGATCTGAACCTTCGACGCCTACACTGAAACCTTGCTTGGATCACCACCCGAGGGTTCAGTTGTTGAGGCACATTCCCGATTTGAGGATTCCCCGGCAATCTAGGTACCACGCTTAGACTCCCGATCTTTCTAAGCTCCATTTCTTCTCTCTTGAAGTGATCGGGTTAATTTTTAATTTTAATTAGCATATTTCCTTTATCCTAACAGTTAATCTTCATTATTGTTTAATTTGCTTTGTTTAGTTTAGTTGTTTTAATTAATTTTTTGGCTTACACATCCACACTAAGTACATTGTCTTTCTTTTTATTGCTTCATCAATTTAGTGCTAAAATATTCTTACAATTACAACTAATTGATGTTACTAATTGTTACAATAATGTACTTACACTTATGTGAATGTAGTAATTAATACTACGTTTTATATTTAAGTTAAATAGTTATTTTAATTTTTTTTAATCTTTCTAGCATTAATTTAATTTTTTAGTTTTTATTTTTTTTTTCCCTTTAATTAGTCTAATTTTTCTTTAATAGTGTTTTAGTTCATTTTCTTTTCTTTTCTGGTAATATTAGTTTAATGCCTCGTCTTATTTTATTTTTAAGCCTAACATTTCTTCTTTTTTTCTTTTTATTTTCTTTATCACTAACTTTAAATTTGCTCATGACATTTCATTTTCTTTTTCTCCTAGTATTAATTTGATTAGTATTTCTTTTCTTTTAATGTTAGTATCTATTTTATCTTTTAAAGTTCCATTTTCTTTCTTTTAAAACTTTATTTTCTTATCATGACATTTTATCTCATCTTATCTTTCTTTTTCTTTATTAAACCCAAAAATCATAAAAATTCTTTAAATCTCACCCTCATTCTTAAAATATAATTTTCATTTCTTTTGCTTGCTTTTCCTCTTGTTTTAAATATAAAATATGAATAGTTAGGTTTTCTTTTAATAGTTTAAACAAATATTTTCTAATCTTTTCATTTGGCATCTTTTCCTTTTTACAAACTTTTTCTTCATTTTCTTGTTCTTCTCAAACTCTCTTTTGAAAACACATTTATTTTTGTTTCCTTTGTTAGTAGACTTTCTTCTATTGAAATATAGAATTTTTGTACATATTTCATCTTTAGTATTTGTCATTTTTCTTTCTAAATGAATATTTTTGATATGCATGTTTTGGTTATTTTTTTTAAATGTATGTTTAGAGTAGTTTAGGTCATTTTCTAGTAAATCATACTTAGGTAATTTTAGCACCTTTAGCCTATTGTTACTCTTTCATTTGAACCATGCTAGTTTAGATTATTTTGATAAAATTGCATGCGGGTGTGCTCCATGTATCCTTTTAGTTAGAAATTACATGTCTTAGGACTTAGGATTTTTGTGGGACCATGACCTAGTTTATTTTGAGAATAATTTAAGTGTTGACGGAGTTTGAGTTAACCTTTGATCTCGGTATGTTGGGGTTTTGTTTCTTCAGAGTAGAACATCATGTGCGTATGAGTTTTACGCTTGTTTTGGTTCGAAAGAGGTTCGTTTGGCGAGTGTTTAGGCTATAAAACCAGTTCTGTAGCAGAAAACAAGTTGAGAAAATTCCAGTGAGAATTTCAGTCGACTGAAAGGGTGAGTTCAGTCGACTGAGTGGGGTTTTTGGTGGTTCAGTCGACTGACCTGGAGGGTCCAGTCGACTGGACTTGAGGCGGTGCGAGGTTTTGGTTTTTCAGAAGGTTTTTCAGTCGATTGGATTGGGGCTCCAGTCGACTGACCTGTGTGTTTTGGCGAATTTTGGTGTTTTTCTATAAATATCAAGTCTTAGAGATATTTTGAGATATTTTGATTTTCAGATATGGTTTCTCTCTCCCGTTTCTCTGCCTTCTCTCCAGATTTTGATGAGCCCGGGGATCGATTTTCAGCGTTCGGACAGCGGATCATTGATGTTGGTGCTGGGGGCTTCGCATATATCTGGACAGAATTCTGTTTCGTTGAGGTTTATTTTTTGTGGCATCAGGTTTTGACCCAACGAGATAGGATTCTAGACCCTACTACTGTATAAGGGAGTTATATGTAATTATATGTGTTTTTACCGGGTAAAAAATACATCAAATGTGATTTTCATGTGTAAATCTTGATTTTTGGGTAAAGGTGGGTTTTTATGCATTTTTTTGGTTGTATACATGATCCGGGTGTGTTGACATCTGTGGTTTTCAAAAGGAGGTTTGAAAACGGTGATTTGTGAAATTGGGAGAAAAACGTGTTTTATTGAAGGTCTGGAGCTAGCCCTTGGGGTTGAGTCTCAACTTCTAAAACGTTTTGGGTGAAAATATATTTTTACATATGTTGTTGATCTCCATGATCCATGGATGGGATCTCTTTTATATACATGTGTTGTATATCTATTTGTGGATTGGTTTTGAAATGTTTATCCATAGATGTACCGTGGCAGTAGGTTTGGTTGAGTTGAGCTTCCATTGCTCCTCGGTATAAGTGCAGAAATGTGCGCAGCGTAGGTGCTCTGTACCTTCGGGTTAGTCCCCGTAAATTGAGTGATTAGGTGCTTTCTACCCTCGGGCTCAGTCCCGTAAATTAAGCAGTAGATGCTCTGTACCTTCGAGTTGAATCCCGTAAATTGAGTGGTTGGTGGGTGCTCTGGACCTTCGAGCTTGACCCTTCAATTGAGCAATTACGTTGTCGTGACTCCGTATAGAACTTGTCATTACCAAGCCTATTGGCCTAGGGTAAGGGACGAGAGTCTATAGTTGTTGCCTTTGTCTTGAGTTGATAGAGTCGGTACATAGGATAACATTTGATCTTTCTCCTCGGCTGTGTGGCCTGAGTCGAGCTTATTGTTTATTTGTAGCTTTTCCTTAACTGTGGCATGATATCTGTTAGGATGATATGCATAGTTTGAAGGATGGAAAATGTGAAGGTTTATGAGATAAAATCTTTTTGAGACTCGTGATAGTCTGACAGAAAACTTATGATTTTGGAAGGAAAACCTTTTTGGCTCCTTTGGTTGAGCATGTATGTTTATAATTGCATAGCATTCTTTACAGTTTTACTATTTATTTTCTATTGGGCTTCGGCTCACGGTGTGGAATTTTGCTGTAAAATCTTTTTCAGGTAAGCGTGGTCTTGTAGGTTGACCTGGTGGTGCCCGGAGGTGGTTGATGACATGGCGTCTGTTTTGTCTCGATAGGTAGCTCATACCTATTGTATATGTTTCATGTTTATTTATAACATGTTGTAAATCGTATACTATGATTACGGATGTATGCATGGTTTAATGCTGTTGAGAGAACCTTGGGTTGGTTGTTATTTTTCGTAGTTTCATACTACGTTTTTCGTTGTTGGGATCAACAGTTTACAAAAGAGATTTTCAAATAGTTTTTGTTTCACATAAACCTTTGTGCTTTGAGGTAGATTTTGGAACGGCCTAAGCTTTTTTTAAAACTCAAAGATTTTCTTATCCAAAACTCGTATTTTGTTTTTAAAGGTTTAGCTTATGAGGCTGTAATCGTAGTCTTTTAGCTACTCTTTTCAATCTATAAACCCTCGGTAGTACATTTTTACAAAGGTTTTGGCCTTGTTTGGTCTTCTGGTTTTAAATCCCTTTTGTTAGGACGGTTTGATGGTTGTTCCGTGGCTTTTCGTGTGACCCAAAATTTGGGGCGTGACAATTTTACCCCTTTGTTTGCTCTAATTTCGAGTGCTATATACATAAGTTATATATTTTCCATATTTGATTTTGGATGTTCTCTCTTTGCCTCCACTTTCTTTATTTGCATGCATTTGAGAAATCCTACTAAAGAACCAATGATGATTAGTAGAGACCAACCTTACGGTTAGACGAACGGAGTGCCTAACACCTTCTCCAATTCGTACCTTAGCCCCCGAACTCTTTTTCTCTGGTTAGCGTTTTAAAAGATCAGTAGCCATTTTTGGTTTTTTTTTTAGTTTTTCTCAAAAACAAAGTGGCGACTCCATTTTTAATAAAAGGGGGGTTTTCAAAGGTTGGTTTTCGAGGTGTTAAAATATTTTTCAAACATCTTTGAATTTCCACATTTTTGACTATTTTCTAAAAAATCCAAAATTCCAACGGCACAGTATTTTTTAGCGACTCCGCTGGGGACTAGTTTCTAAAACCAAATAAGAGGGTTAGACTTGAAAATATCATTGGTTCTTAATAAAAAATTTCTCATTTCTATTTTTGCATGCATATGCATTGTTCTTCAGACCCCCTTGCTTCGTCGACCTGACGCCCTAAACTTACATCTGTTTCGGAGATTGTTGGGAAGGCGGGCAACCCTTACTGATTATACGCTATCATAGGTGTAGTAAAAGAGCTCGGGCGTACTATTTGACCATGTTCTACATGGAAAGAATATACCCGGCTCTATTCAGAAGCTACCTTGTTCAATTGACCAAAATTGGCCTTTTGCATATAATGAACTTAGACTCCCACATTAGGTGCTACTAACCCTGGTAGGATTATGTGTTTTTTTTATTGTATATTTTGTTTGCGTATTGTTAGGATTGTTTTGTTTGGGCTTACGCTAGTTCTTTCCCGGGTTCAGCCCGGGTTTTTCGTTATCCTTTGATTAGATTAGCTTTTCCTTCGGATTTTTACCCGAACTTTGTCTTTCACCATATTTGGTTCTTACGCCGTAGTTTTCTTCTCAGGGCCCTGCCTGTGTTTTGTTTTAAAGCCTCTAGGGTAGTTTCTCTCTCCTTCGGGTTCTTCCCGGGTCGTTGGTTTTCTCTCCCTCGACATAGGCTCGTTTCTTTCAAACCCTTGTCAAACCTGTGAGAGTTAATTCTTTACCGTTATACTACCCATTTTTTCTTAGAACTTTTTAGATCGAACCAGTCCAGTCAGCATAGCTTTGTTTTCTTGCCAGAGTGCTGTCTGTTTCTGACAAACCTTTTCCCTAGAATTTAGTTGATCCCCTTTTCAACCATCATGTTGATTTTTGAGTCATCCTGTTGTTGTGCTACCAATATGAGCTCGGCATGGGCATTGTTATATCTTTCGTGGTCATCTGCTTATGATTTGCTGTTTCGAATATCTGGGAATTGTGCTATCTGTCGTCAGAATGCTTATCCGGAGAGTATTTCATACCGATTGTCCGGAGAGTATTTAAGCATAATCAACACGAGTTTAGAAAAGATCAATGACAGGTAGACTCTGTAGGGTGTCAGAATAGCCAACTGAGTCTGCTGAAATAGCAAAAAATGAGGTGAATCTAGCAGCCCTAATGAGGACGATTACTTATATACAGAGAGCCATAGAGCAACAAACCTACGCTCAAGTGCAATGTTAGGCACAAATTTGGGCAATTCAGGCCCATATCCTTATTGTGAATGGACAACTAGATGACACGAATGAGAATACCAAAAACTTTTGGGATGACAATCAAGTCCCCGATGGACCACAAGTTGTTCCACCACCACCACCACGAAACCCTCGTCAGGTGATAGTTGAGAAAGAAAACACTGCGTAGTCTAGAGAATTCCACTAATTGAAAAGATTGACCGAATGGAAAAGGTCCTTAGAAAGGCCAAAAGGATCGAGGAATACAAGTTAGATGTGGGAAGACTATGCTTGTTCCCAGATGCTAAACTGCCGGAAAGGTTCAAAATGCAGGACATGAAAAATTTTGACGGAACTAGAGATCCCAGAATTCATCTCCGAATGTATGTTGGCACCCTGTCGCCAATGGGGATTGATGACCAGTTGAAGGCTCATCTCTTTCACCGATCTCTTTCTAGGGCCACCCAAAAACGGTTCCTCTCCCTTGATATAGCCAAGACCAGAACTTGAGAAGATATAGCTACGGTTTTCATCGGTCAGTATAGTTACAATGTCCAACTGGACGTAACTACCCGAGAGCTGGTGACGACTCGACAGGAGAACCGAGAGTCTTTTGTTGATTTTTTTATCCGGTGGGGAGTAAGGCAGCCAAAATGAAGAACCGGCCTTTCGAGAAAGAGCAAGTGAGGATAGTAGTGAAAAATCTGTAAGCTCCCCTAAAATGTTATCTGATCATGTAGCCACTCTCCACATTTGAGCAGTTGTTTGATGCTGGGGTTTATATAGAAGATGCAATCCAGTCTGGAGATATTGAAAAAGCTTAGCCAAGCCAGAAACCCAGGAGGACCTTCCCCACAAATAACCAAAACTAATATGCTACCACCAACCTTGTGTCTCGTTTAAATGAGGTAAACTTCCTAAACCCATCCTCTTTCGCCCAACAATCCAACAACGCTCAACAGTCAGATAATAGTCAATAGCAACAAAGGTCAAGGAGGGTGTTCACTCCCCTCAACATTTCATTATCCACCGCCCTGAATCGACTCGTCGAGAAAGGGCTCATCAAG
>JAUMHN010407770.1:0-14863 GCA_032360265.1 Heliamphora ciliata
AATCTGTTCAACCTAGCCAAGACCAGCTACTATAACGATGTACTACAATCGTACGAATGGAATGTCTGGGTCCATTGCAATTGTGAGCCTACCTGTATAATCTGTTAGAACCTTTGACCCGATCTTCGGTGCTGCGCGCACCGAGTCAAATACATGACAGAATATATGAACTATTCATTCATTCATCACAAATATAAATATGAAACCACAAATGTAAAATCTTCTCAAATGTTTCTCATTAATATGCCATGGATCTAGAATAAAATACATAAAAAGCATGACTTTTCAGTATATATTCCCAACACAGACAAGTTACGATCGAGAAAATTTGAGCGGGGGTTGAGGCCTGCAATCAGAGAAAGAGTGGTAGGGATGGGGCTGCGTGTTTTCATAGAGCTGCTGGAGTTGGCAGCAAGGATCAAGAATACCTTGAGCAAGACTTGAGGTTCCAAAGAGATCAGGGCAGTGTAGGGTGGGTTAGAAGCTCAGTCAGGTGGACGCTCCAACAAGAGGCAAAGTCCTCTGGCCCTAGTTTTCATCCGTCTAGGTCACGATAGTAGTTTTATGTACTAGCACCATCGGTGGCTTCGCCTAAGAGGCCAGAGCAGAGAGAGTTGATCTGTTATCGATGCAGGCAGCCTGGGCATCGTGTGGCGGATTGGCCATAGCTGAAGCAGTCATAGAGTTTAGTGCCAGTTCAGTTACAGCAGAGGGAGCCGCCAATTTGTTTTGGGTGTGGTCAGACAAGACATATTTATAGGAACTACCCTGAGGGAGGCAGTGTGCCAAGCACGGTAGGTGCACCAATTGTCTCGCCGGTGCAAGACCAACGAGGTTATCAGTAGCCAGCCGTACAGACTTCTATGGTGATAGACCGGGCTGCTTCAGTTCAGTCAGTACCACAGCCGATAGTCCCAGGTTATGGAGGATAGGCCAGGGTGACGCAAGGCCGAGTGTATGTCCTCACAGCACCCAGTTCTTCTAGGGCACCAGTTGTGCCTGATGATGCAGCTATTTCTGTAGTTGGTAGAGGTACTTTCTGAGTATGTAGACTTTGGGTCAGTATTCTTATTGACATAGGAGCTTTGTGTTGCTTCATTTCATCTGTTGGGGAGTTGGTGATGGACTCCGTGGGTTGTGTTCTAGGTGTTGAGACACCGGTTGGTGAGGATGTGAGGTTGGGCCAAGTTAGTAGGTCCCAGGTCTTTGAGGTAGTTAGCCGTTGTTTATAGTGCATGACCTTGTTTGATTGTATCCTAGGAATGGTTTGGCAGACCACCTCTCGTGCCTGTGTCGATGGTGATCGATGGGGTTGTTTCTTTCTTATCTTGTGTTGAATTTCGGGGATGAAATTTTTTTAAGGCGGTAGAGTTGTGACACCCTGATCCGTTTCTCTTATTTTGGCATTTTTCGATGTGTATTTATCATTTTCATTACAGCATGTTTATACGTGTTTATATGCATGTTCGGGCTTATATATGCATGTGGGGTTGGTTCCCGAGGTCGTTGGACGTTGTGGTGCAAATTTAAAAAAAAAAGATATTTTCACGAGCCTATAAATATCTGTGTTTAGATATTTTTTTAAAAGATTTCATCTCTCTACATTTTTGAAACCCTAGAAGCTCTGCCTTATCTCTAACTTCTCGAGGACCCGGGACTCAGTTTTCGACGATTAAACAACAGATCCTTAGTATTCTCGTGGTGGGCTACACTTTCATCTGGACAGAATTTTGTTCTGATGAAGTCCATTTTTGTACGTGGTTCGAGGCATTAAGTTTTTAACTCATCGAGGTTGGATCCTAGACTTTCATGTATTACAAGGATGCTACATGTAATCGTATGTATTTTCACCAGTTAAAAATGCATGAAAAATCAATTTTCGTTTCAAAAGTTAGGTTTTGATTCAAAACTATTTTTGGTTGATTTTGGCTGGATGGATTCGGGTTTGAGTGTTCCTTTTGAGGTTTTGTGGTAGTTGAGGGCTGGGGTATGCCCGAGGGTGTCAAAAGAGAGTTCAGAGGCTTCGTTTTGGGGTTGAGATGGTGCTTCCCATAACTCGGAGTTGGTTTCCACCGGGGGTCAGTCGACTAAACTGGGTGCTTCAGTCGACTGGATCATTTGTTGTGAAGTTCAGTTGACTAGACTAGGGAGTCAGTCGACTGACCTGTGTTTTTAGGGAGTTTTACGAAATTTCAGTAGCTTTTTTTGGTCGACTGAGTGGGGTGTCAGTTGACTGATGACTCGTGTGGGGTGTTCTGTTGTTTGGGTAGTTGTGCTATGGCTTTTCGATCGATTGAATTATGGGGTTCAACCGACTAGCTCTCCTCTAGTGGCATTTTGGTCGGTTGGATTATGGGATTCTGTTGACTGAATTCATGAAGCGGGGTGTTGGTCGTGTTGTTGTTTTGGTTGGTTGTGGTGGGGCTATGGTGGTTCGTTTCGTTGTCGTCCTCGTGGATGACGTGCATGGTTAGATGCGGGTTATTGGTGAACGGTTATTTACGTGGTGTTATGAGAGGTTTGGTGTTGGCCTTCGGGTTAGGTTCTGTCTTGTAGGTTGTTGGTTGTCCCGGTGAGTAGACGGGTCGTCATAGAGTGAGTGGATGTGTGGCATGTGATGTCGTGTCATGTCATGTGTTACGCGATATCATTATGTGAACTATTGTGTTATATGTGGGTGTACATTTAAAGATCCGGTTTTATTTACGCATGTGTTGCGTCGTATGGGTGGCATGTGTTACGTGGGTTAACACTGGTTAACAGTGTAGATGGGACTGTCATCCTTCGATGAATGCCTGAGAAGATGGGTGGATGAACGTTGGCTCTGGTTAACAGTGTAGATGGGACTGTCATCCTTCGGTGAAAGCCCGAGAGGATGGTTGGATGAACGTTGGCTCTCGTCGACGGTGTATTAGATGGGACTACCGTCTTTCGATGAAAGCCCGAGAAGATGGTTGGATGAATGATGGCTCTGGTCGACGGTGTATTAGATGGGACTATGGTCCTTCCATGAGAGCCTAAGAAGGTGTATTAAATGGGGCTATGGTCCTTTGGTGAATGTTCGAGAAATCCTTGTGTTGGGTGTGTATTATCGTGATATTGTAGAACTATTGTCGAGGCTCATGAGAGTCGATATAGATATGTATTCCTGTACTGCATACATATACCTGTTGTCTTTGAGGTTCATGCGGGTCGGTGTATCTATATTTGTGTTGCATGTGGGCTCATGAGAGTCAAGGCTCGTAGAAGTCAATCTTTGCATGTGAAGCATTGTAGCATGCTTGTATGTATACAAAACCATTTTCAAACTATTTTCATGCCACTTGTGAGTCGTGATATAAAACTGTTTTCAAACTTGTTTTGAGGCTCGGGCGAGTCATAACATACATATTACATCTGTTTGCATGTTTAGCTTATATTTCATGTTTATCTAGTTTTTGCTGAACTCTGGCTCACGGTGTGGAATTTGAAATATTTTACAGGTATCGGTCATGTAGGTTGATAAGAAGGTGCCAAAGGAGTGAAAGATATGAAGTTTTCCTTTTTGTTTCTTTTGAACCATGTATGTTTACGTGTTTTCGGTGTTGGGACCATGTGTTGTAAGCCTAAGGGCAATATATTTAATGCATGTATACTTTTATGTTGAGAGTAAAACATCGGATTGGGTATTGCTTTTCAGTGTTATATGGTTGTTTGTGGGTGTTTTACGTAACCCGGAGTTTGGGGCGTGACATGGGCCATGTTCCCGATATATTCAACAAATCATATTTTTCCCATAATTATGTTATTATATTATTAGTACAATTTATTTGAGTTTAATCAATTCTGTACATAGCACGGGTTGCGGCTAGTATTATATATAAGGTTGAGGAGAGAGAAAGGTTGTTGCTAGTGAGATTTTCTAGAATTCTTGAAAATTTAGAGGGAACATAGCATGTTTGGTGACAAATCTCCCAGGGGATTCCATAGAAAGAAGGAATGTTGGTGCAAATGGAAATTAAATATATTCTTTAGAAAAGATTGAAGTTGGCTTATTTGGTAACACGTGCATACTTCTCCTATATATGGGACTGCTTTTACAATGAGTTCATAAATTCTTTTCCCTCCAAAGGTTCATTTCTTTGTAAACCGGGATGTTAAGATATAGTTGTCAGGGTTTATACTAAAAATTATGCTTTGAATTTTGGTATTTAATTTTATTTATTAATAAAATTAATTTTTTCATTTTATGAGAATCTTAATGAGCAAATATATGCATTTCATTACTTATTTAATATTGTGCATAGGTGTCACGCCCCGAACCCAAGGCACGTGATCCCTACATGATAACTCGTTCTTTCTATGAGTAGAACTTTTTCAACGATATTCTCTTGAATTCTTTAACTTATTTTAAATGAAATAACTCCCAGAATTACAAAATAATCTATATATAAAACTTGAAAATTTCGGCAGTCTTCTCTTTTTTTCAAACTATCCCAAATTATTTGTGAGAGACCTGGTTCCATTTTATTTTCATATGTATATTCGACGTGTTGGTTATCCCTTTAATTGTTTTAGAACGGCATGTCTTTCTCTGTGTTATGCATGCGTGGGTTTAGTCCTACTTCTTTTGTTCGGGTTTTCATCCAGCAATGACCGCTCGAGCGGGCTTGTGGCAGAGAGTTAAGTCGGTGGAGACCGCTCGAGCGGAGCCCTGTTTGCTCGAGTGGGTTGGTGGCAGAGAGTTGAGTCGGTGGGGACCGCTCGATCAGAGCCCTATTCGCTCAAGCAGACAGCTGGCAGCAAGATATTTATGTATCAGCCATGCCTTGGGTTTTGAACTAATCTTCCATTACAAGTTTCTTCTCTCTCTCTCTCTCTCTCTCTCTCTCTCCACAAAACCTCTGCCTTCTCTCTAGCTTTAAGATTGGTTTGGATTCTGATCTTGTCGTTCGGACAGTGGATCCTCGATATCCTTGCTGTGAGCTTCGCATTCATTCAAATGGAATCGCGTTTTGGCGACTTTGTTTTATCGCCGATGTTCAAAGCTTCAAGTTTTAACTTGCCAAGGTAAGATTCTAGACTAACTTACTTTAAAAAGGGTGCTACATGCGATTACATGCTTTTTTACGAGTTTAAAATGCTATAAATGTTGAATTTTGTGTTTAAACCATGTTTGTTTGGGCAAAAAGCAAGTTTTGCATATGTTATGGTTTATTACAAGTTGGTAGACATGTGGATGTTCGTGGTTTTCAAAAAGACGATTTTGAAAACGAAAGGATTTATGCAAAGCTATAAAAACCTAGATTTTGGAGGTTTGGAGCTAACCTTTGGTGTTGAGCCTTGATTTTAAACGTTTTGGTTGAAATGATGAAATCTTTGAAAGATGTTGATCATTTTCCTTCGTTATGTACGACGTGGCAGAGGGCCGTTGGAAGTTTTGTACATGATTAATGTATGGTTTTAAACATTTTTTTGTAGTCGAGCTGCGTGTTTATTTTTAATGATTCGGTAGATGTGCCGTGACAATGCATTTTTATTTGGGCCGCCATTGCTCCTCGGTAAAAGTTCAAAAATTTTGCGCAAGTAGGTGCTTCGCTCCTTCAGGTTAATCTCCGTAAATGAAGTGATTGCCCCAATGGGAGGCATGCGTTGTTGTGACTCCGTATAGAACTTGTCATTACCTAGTGGGTCACTAGATGCCTTAGAGCTAGGGTAATGGGCAAGAGTCTATAGCTGTTACCTTTGTCTCCGGTGTGATAGAGTCAGTACATAGGGATCATTATCGGTTGTGGGAACCGAGTGGAAAATAATATTTTGTTACTACTTTCTTTAACTGTTGGACATTAATGACATTATCTGAAAAGGCATGGTTTTGAGGATGGAAAACCGTTTTGAGGCTCGTGTAGTCGAGTCGATTCTATGCTATGTGGTTGCATATTCTACTTTACTTCATGATAGTCTATTCCTATTGGGCTTCGGCTCACATTGTGGGATTTTAAAAACCATTTTCCAGTAACTGTGACCATGAGTGATGGTCTAGAGGAAACCGAGGAGGCGAAAGACTTTTTCTTAAGATTTCTATTTTGTTCTGGGAATCATGTACTGTTACATACATTGCTTATTCATGGAAGTATGTTTTTTAAGCCTCAAGGCAATTATATTATGCATGTATGCATTGTTTATTTTGAGAGAGGAATCTTGGGTTGATAGTAGTTTTGTTGTCCTGGTTTAGGTTTCATGCTTTCAAAGTTCATTTTCAAGTCAAAGCGGTGATTTTGGTATCAAATAAACGTTTTGTCCCAGTTTCTTTGGTGATTTAAATCCCTGTCCAGAGATCATGTTTTTAGGCGTAATTTTTAGACTTGAGAAGATTTTCTGGTTTCTGCCTGAAAAATCTCTCTGGCGTGTCACCGCTTGAGTAGACCTCTGAGCGCTTGAGCAGACTGCCACTGTGACCGAAAGTTGGAATTTGTTTTGAAAGGAGGTTTTGGTTGGAAAAGCTTAGGTTTCATCCCTTTGTTTACAAAATGGTATATTTTGTTAATTGTTTTAAAAATAAAATCTCGTTTTCGTTTTAATCTTCGACCCGTTTGAGTTTGGGCTGTTTTGGTGGATCGTGGTATCTCAAAATGGTTATTCCGTGGGCTTTTCACGTGACCCAGGTTTTGAGACATGACAATCTATAAACCTGTACAACTCATATCATAATTTACACTCAGGCTCAGTCAGGATTTTAACTCCCAATTACAGTTCAAAATAATCTAATAACAACATTTCTCATAAAAATACAAATGCATCCATCTTTTAAATCAAGTCCCACAAAACTACGTAAACATCAATTCTAATCCATTCATATGAATAGCATTACTAGAATCAAGTACTCAGAGTACGCCATCGGTCTATAAAAGTTTATAGTTTAATTACAATGATAAACTTCATTATATTTTACAAACTTATAAAATGCGCATATCGATTCCAAACTATACATCTTCTTCTTTTCTTCTTCAAGTCTCATATGAAAGTCAAGATGTTCTTACACTTTCTCTTGCTTGTCAAGACCTGTAAAAAAATTTTAAAACTACAACGTGAGTCGAAGCTTGTAAGATAAAGACTAAAATAAGTGTAATGCATGACATATGAGGTGTAATGGCATGCTATAATGCAATCACATTCAAATTATTTTTATAACCCATTTTTTATTCGTCATCTCTTCATCCTTTATTTACTTCATCTTTACTCTTTCTTATTAAATCATTCAACCTTCATTTCAATTTATCTTTCCTCATTCTCATAACTCATTTACATTTTTAGTAACACATTTTCTTGGGTTTCCAATAATTCCGCTAATTCAATATTAAACCGAAGCAACGATAATCTCATTCGCTGAAGTGAAACGCAATCATACGACACATTTTCATTATTTCCACCATTGATTGAAGTTCTACGTTCACCACCTTAAATTTTGATTTATTTTCTTATTTCTTCCATTCTATTTTATTCATCTTAATTCTTTCAAATTATCTTTGTTCCCGTTTTCATATCCATTCTCTTTGGTCCATTATCCAACATTTAGACTTACCATATCTTTTATAAAACTTGTTCATTTCTCTTTCTAATTCTTCATTTCTTCATCCACACCTCTGTTTTATTTTTTGAATCCAATACTAAACCGATGTCGGGTGCAGCTTATAGAAATTCCTTCCTATTCCCCCAACAGGCTATGCAAATCCGTTGGGTAATAGATAGCGCTATAACTCACCACGAGAATGCTCGTTTTATAGGCCTCACCCGAGGGAACACGGCACCCAAATTCGTTTTATGGGGGCTAACCCAAGGGCAACGGTACCTAGCTTATGCAAGTTTTCCTTCATTCACCGCGGAGCTAGTCAAGCCCAACTTATCACATTCACATCAACCATCCTCGGTTCAATATTTGATTAACCACATCAACATTCATTAATAATCAGGAGTCTATCTCCAAAATTCAATTTCACAATCTCATAATCTTATTTCCCTTTCATTACATTATTCTGTTTTCGGTTCCATGTCATCAATTTCCCATCAAGAGAAACCATATTATTTAACTGTTGTATTATTCTATTTTCAGATTTAACTATTCATTCAAATCAACTGCTTACTATGTTGAAATTTCACCAGTTCACAATTATCTCACTATAGTCATATTAAACAAACCTTAGTATTGAATCCCCCTTCTTTAAATTTCAAACCATAATCTTTCATGCCATTCATAATCACAATTTGTATGTATTCATTTATGTCTTTTAAGTCACAAAGTGATCACATCTTTCCAATCTAATAAGGGTAGTCTCAAATATAGCCTAATATGCCTTCTTTCATTAAGTAACCTTAGTTCTTATTTTCTTTGGTTACCCCTTTCAATTATCTAGTTCTAATGATATATGTACAAATTAATTTGAGTTTATTGTTCATGGACTTCAAACTCCACGATATCCAAGTTTAATGAACCAAATCTAGTTTACATGGATTCAAATTAAATAGACCACAGATTTCCTAACACTTTCATAATTCTTACAAAATTCTTTGTTAGGTTATAGAGTAAAGTCACTGATCCCAAGATATTGTTTCAAGTTCACTTATTTTAGTTTAACTCATTCTTCAATTTCCTTTAACGTTGCTCACCAAATTCCCATACAGTACATTACATTTATATCTATAAAATGTCAAATTATATACTCAACTTGTTAATAGGGGAACCAACATATCCCCTAACTATTTAATTCTAACATCTCATATCCACTTTCTCAATCATTAAATTAAACTCAAATCAAGGCTTAAGATTGGACTCTCCTCTTTCACATGGGTTAACTTATGAATTTTCCCAATTTAGTTCATCAACAATCTTCATGTTACACACACCTCTCATTGGATTTAAACTTTACAACGATGCTAACTATGGTTTCTGTATGAAAGTTCTCAATTCATAACACTCATTAATTCCTCAATTCAAGGTGACTGAGTTTAACTTTGGTCATTTTGTGTAACCCAAATCAAACATTAGTTTAAAACTCAAATCCCATGATTTTAGTTCTTAAAATAGTCCCCTAGTTTTCTAAGTCTTCCTAAATGGATTATCGACTTAAATTATATATTCAAATTAACTAATTAGGCGGTTCAATTTACACTTTACGACTCTCATTGTTTTTTTTTTAAATTATCCACCAACTCATGGCTTAAATTAAAATTTCATATCCAATCAAATTATCAATTCAACCTAATTTACAAGATATAAACACATAACCAAATTTAAAATTTTCAATCGTACATAGGTTTCTCTTAAGCTTTAATTCTAGTTTATGAAAATCAATACAAATCAAAGTAAAGCACTCAAGTTAGTCTAGATCTTACCTCGTGGTGTTTCAACGCCTCGCAATCCAACCAAAGTTCCAACCTCAGGGTTTGGGCCATTTTAGGTTTTGGCTCCTTGATAACTCCAAGTGTTTCTCTTGTTTTGTGTGAGGCTTGAATTCCACTTGAGGTCTTCCAATTTAGGTGGAGTTTGATCAAATTTTGGCGACAGGTGAGACTCTAGGGTTTGTTTTCAAGAAATAGAAAGGAAAACAATAAGATGCCATCGATAAGGGGCTTAGCCTCTCCTCCTTTTTGTTTTCTTAATCCCTTTGTCTGAGGCTTCTAGAGATATTCACCACATCCATGTTTACTCTTCCATTCATGGAAAAATAGCAAAGAAAATGAGAAAATAAGAGAATGGTAATGCCGCCGATAGGTGGGGGCCTCAGTGCAACAGGAAAAAAATGGGTTTGGGCTTATTTGTTTGAATTTCATTCCTCTCCAGATTTCTAGAACCCTTTCTACTAATTCCCAAACCATGAATCATGAAAATAAAACAAGAGAGAATGAGGAAGGGAAGGATCGACACAGACCAAAACGAGTCGCCGCAGGTTTGGGGAGGCTTGGGTTCTCCTTGAGCTTTGTTTGCTTAAATTTCATGGTTGTTTTCCCTTATGAACCTCCTAGAACCCTCACCTCAGCCACTCCTTTGAGACATTTCCATGGAACTAAGAGAAGTAAGAGAAGAAGAAGAAATGTAGAGAATGGCGCCGGTGGGTGGGTCTGCGTTCGGTGCTCCCATCTTATATTTGCCCCTTTTCAACTCTCCAGGACTCTCTAGAAGCATCTTTATTACCTTCATATTTAAAAGATGAGAAGAAGAAGATAATGAAAAAAGAAAAGGGGTGAGGCATCGGCAATCGGGGTTGGGGTCTCCCTAAAGTTCATTTGTTGGCTTTTGCACTTTTCTTGAAAACTCTAGAAAATTCTAAACTACTCAAGCCACATTTGCAACTTAATTTGTTTATTTAATTGAATCTTTACCCGTTAAATTGCCCTATAATAAATTTGAATTAACCCCAATTAATAAAATTTTTAGACATTATATCTAAAAAAATTTCACAACTTGATATCCTAGTACCTCAATACACACCTACCACACACAACATACTAAATTATGATCCAAAACTACTTCCGACAATTTAATTACATCACAACAAATAACCAAAAGTAGAGACGTACTGGGTTGCTACAATCTTCCCCCCTTTGGGAATTTCGTCCCTGAAATTCCTCTCCAAACTCCAAGTGAACAATGGGCTTAGGTTGTTAAGGAACATCACCAAGGTATCACAACCTCCTTCAACATTTTATAGCTAAATTTTAACCATCCTTTCAAGAGAGCTCTTCGTATGCACAAACGACGCTTCACGTCCCGACCTAGGCAAATTGGTCAGTTCTTAGAGGCCACTATGACAAAAGGGTTGTCAAGTTCGTACTTCTTGTTATTCATCTTTTAACCACGTTCCTCCAACATTCCCAAGTCCACTCATATATACCCCATCTCCTTTCTCCAAATAGACAATCCAACTTTATCGTCAAGAAAACTAAATGTTTTCAAGTGCTTAATAATTGTAAACGGGATCTCATGATGAGTCATCATAACTCCCAACGGGAACAACACATTTACTAAAACTTCAACAATACCTTTACTTCAACAAACGTTACGACATATACAATCCTGCCTTAACTTGAAATTGTTTCACATCACTACTAGCATAGGTTTTACACCTTAGCACTAACTCATTCTTTTAGCAAAGAGCACTCACTCCGGGTTAACTGATCTAATACCTCAAGGGACACAAGAATAAAAGTACACAAATCCTAGGGATTCTAATCTTTCCTGAAAACTACCAATCTTTAATACCTCCAGTAGGTCGTGGCATTCTTACCCAACAAGCATAAAATAACCCACTCAACCGACAAGGTAACCCCTTTTTCCTTAGAGATATCAACGATTAACCATTGTTTTCCCACTTAACGCCTTCATCTTCTAAAGTAACCCTCAAGTACTTGGTTAAGAAAACACCTTCCATTCACCCTTATCATAACTTTTAAATTTCACCGAACCCATTATTATCAATTCTTATCATAATGATTGTACTATTTACCCCCATAACCCTACTCTTTTCTTTCAATGTCATTAGTTTCATCTTGCTTAGATCAACATGTCTCATGCATTCACAAATTCATCGTCAGAAGTGCGCAATGGAACAACATTATATATTCACAATGCTGTGCTAAACTAGCCTGGCCCATAGCTTTCAAACAAATATAACCCACTTCACAATAAGAAGCTCATTATTCATATAAACCTCAATAGAGGACTAAAGGCACTCAATCCAAGAATTCGAGTTTGGGTCCTCTTATCCAAAAGTCAACTATTTCTCCCTCAACTACATGAGCAGTATTAGCACTTTTATTATTTACTAGTAAGAATAGTCATATACACTTTATATTTACTGGTTCTTTTATTTGCTATGCATAATTCATTTACTTCATCAACACGTACTACCTCTCTTCACCACTCCGTATACTTCCTCCTTAGTTAACACTGTCATAACCAATTTCTTGCATTCAACGGACATAATAATCCCTATATCTTTAACGGACTCCTTCGTGACATACTATTTCAAGTGGCAGGACTAACTTTACCAATAACAACCATTGAGTACTCCTCAAATCTCATGCATTTATCTCTAATAATAATAATAATGTTGAAGTAATTACATTTCACAAAGGGAGAATTCATCATTACTTATCTTGGCCTTTCCTGGTGTATACCAACATTCAACTAAAGGTGTCCTCCCGCTGCTATTATCAAACTATAAGAATTCCCATCCAAATAATAAATTCTTCCCCTGATGAAATTTCTGAGGGACCTAAAATGCTTACTCACCAAAATCGTGACCAAGCCCAATGCACATTCCAAGGCATCCTTAAATTTACTAGTAATCCTGTAGAATATTTTCTTGACTTACATAATAACTTCACCTCTTATGGACTCCTCAGAAGACCCATACTCATCACATTATCAATCGGACACATACCGAGGTGAATCGTTAGGAATGACACGCCAATCTAGATAACTAATCTAGATTTCTCATAGAAAGAACATCGGCTAAACGCTTTTCTATTTCAAACCCCAAAGTAGTTAACTGATGCCCGAAGGCAAGCCACATCATCCCATGATTCAACCTCCATGCTCATATAAACACCTAGCATACGCAAAATAATTCATTCACAAACCCATGCAAGCACAGAATTTATACCGTGTAGTGGTGCCTATAATCATCAAACAAGTCACAAAATCATCACCCACAGCTCATAGATATTCGAACCTAGAGCTCTGATACCATTTTGTCACGCCTCGAACCCAAGGTGCGTGATCCCCACATGTTAACCCATTCTTCGTATGACTAGAACTTCTTCAATGATATTTTCTTAAATTCTTTAAATTATTTTAAAAGAAATAACTCCCAAAATTGCAAATTAATCTATGTGTAAAACTTAAAAATTTTGACAGTCTCCTCTATTTTTCAGGCTATCCCAAATTATCTGCAAACCTGTAAAACTTATATCATAATTTATACTAAGGCCCAACTTGGATTTCAACTCCCAATTACAGTTCAAAATAATCTAATAACAACATTTCTTATAACAATACAAATGCATCCATCTTTTAAATCAAATCCCATAAAACTATGTAAACATCAATTCTAATCCATTCATATGAATAGCATTACTAGAATCAAGTACACAGAGTACGCCATCTGCCCATAAAAGTTTATAGTTTCAATTACAAAGATAAACTTCATTATATTTTACAAAGTTATAAAATGTACATATCAATTCCAAACTATACATCTTCTTCTTTTCTTCTTCAAGTCTCATATGAAAGTCAAGACGTTCTTACACCTTCTCTTGCTTCTCAGAGCCTGTAAAATTTTGTAAAAACTACAATGTGAGCCGAAGCTCGTAGAATAAAGATTAAAATAAGTGCAATGCATGACTTGTGAGGTGTGAATGGCATGCTATAATGCAATCACATTCAAATTATGTTTATAACCTATTTTTTATTCGTCATCTCTTCATCCTTTATTTACTTAATCTTTACTCTTTCTTATTAAATCATTCAACCTTTATTTCAATTTATCTTTCCTCAATCATATATCTCATTTACATTTTCAATAACACATTATCTTGGGTTTCCATTAATTCTGCTAATTCAATATTAAATCGAAGCCACGACAATCTCAATCGCTGAAGTAAAACGCAATCATGCGACACCATTGATTGAAGTTCTACGTTCACCATCTTAAATTTTGATTCATTTTCTTATTTCTTCCTTTCTATTTCATTCGTCTTACATTCTTTCAAATTATCTTTGTTCCCATTTTCATTTCCATTCCCTCTGGTTCGGTATCCAACATTTAGAGTTACCACATCTTTTATAAAAACTGTTCATTTCTCTTTCTAATTCTTCATTTCTGCATCCACACCTCTGTTTTATTTTCTTAATCCCGTACTTAACCGACGTTGGGTGCAGCTTATAAAAACCTCTTCCTACTTCCTCAATAGGTTACGCGAAGCCGTTGGGTAATAGATAGCTCTGTAACTCACTGCGACAATACTCATTTTACGGGCCTCACCCGGAAGAACACGGCTCTCAAGTCCATTTTACGAGGGCTAATCCGAGGGCAACAGTATCCAGCTTGCGCAAGTTTTTGGTCTTTCAGCATGAAGCAAGTCAAGTCCAACTTATCACATTCACATCAACCATCCTTGGTTTAATATTTGATTAACCACATCAATATTCATTAACAACTAGGAGTTCGTCTCCCCAATTCAATTTCACAATCTCATAATCTTATTTCCCAATCATTACATTATTCTGTTTCCGATTCCATGTCATCAATCTCCCGTCAAGAGAAACCATATTATTTAACCATTATATTATTCCATTTTCCAATTTAACTATTCATTCAAATCAAGTGCATACTATATTGAAATTTCACCAATTCACAATTATCTCATGATAGTCATATTAAACAAACCTTAGTATTGAATCCCCCTTCTTTAAATTTCAAACCATAATCTTTCACACCATTCATAATCACAATTTGTATGTATTCATTTATATCTTTCAAATCACAAAGTGATCACGTCTTTCCAATCTAATAAGGGTGGTCTCAAATATAGCCTAATATGCATTCTTTCATTAATTAACTTTAGTTCTTATTTTATTTGGTTACCCCTTTCAATTATCAAGTTCTTATGATATATGTACAAAATAATACGAGTTTATTGTTCATGGATTTCAAACTCTTCCATATCCAAGTTTAATCATAGCATAATCAAACCAATAAGAAACGCACACGAGGGGGAACTCCGCAACCTAATTCAGACGTGGTTTTCGTTAGCTGATTATCGATCATCGGACAAACAACGCCAGTACCCAACTCATCGGTATTGTTGATCTCATGGAGGAAAT
>JAUMHN010407779.1:0-14862 GCA_032360265.1 Heliamphora ciliata
TTTCACAAAATCTCATCCTCCTGGTCGCCTTCGTGCTCTAATTTCCAAACTTCAGCTGACTTCGTCATCTCGCGTTTTAGGGGGAATGTTGGAATATTAGATTGATTAGATTGATTTTATTCTGATTTGATTCTATTGTATCTTCTTTATTGTTTATCTCTATTCGCCTATAAATAGGTCATAACTTGTACAGTTTCAATAGACAGAAAATATAGAGTTATTTTCTCTTCTCAATTTCTTCACTTATAACTTCTGAAATATTATCACGCAATTGAACTCCTTCTATTATTGGCAAAAGACATTTACAAACGCAAATATTTTTTAAAAATAATATATAAATGTTCACATATAATTGTTTAATGACAACGACTTGAAAGTAAGTATATATAAATGACACTGAGGTAAAAGAAAAGATAAAAATACAATCATCTAAAGCACATAATTATTGATATTTTACCTTTTAAATTATGCTCATATAATTATGCTCTTTCTTGTATTAGGATACTAATACTCCGCTTAAAATGAATAAAATCATAAACGAAAAAATATATATATCAATGGAGTAAAGCTTTAACTTTTAGTTGTGTAATTGAACTATTGTCAGACATACCATTCACTACATTGATTATTTTAGGAACACCGATTTTTTTGGGCGATTTAGCTTCCAATCCCGTTTTTATTACTTTTTTGGGGATGAGGACAATTTACTAAACAACTATTTAACTAAGTCTATTTTTATCTGTTGTTCCAAAATTATCCCGATTGAATAACATATTCACATTCCCATAAACGTTGCATACGGAGTTCCAACGTATCTTCCAAAAATCAATGCCAAAATTAGTGGTAGAAAATTACCATTATAGAGAAGACATGTTTGCGTAGATATCAAAAATTGATATGCAAAAATCTATCAAAGTAACATGATGCAAGATAAAAGGAGAAACTCACGCAAAGTAATAACTCATTTGCATATTCTCGTTTCCTGTAACAAGATTCTCAATTTTCTGCAATAAAACACAAAATGATAACTTGTTTTAAATTTTCGTGTTTGACATATTTTTATTTTTAGAAATAAAATACTTATTTACTACAACAACCTTTTTATTTTCTGCACCAATATTCTCATTTATTTGTTAAACAAACATAATGTCATGATTTTCTACAATAAAATTCTTATTTTTTGCAACGACAATCTCATTTTTTACGCCAATATTTTCACTTTTTACAATAATAATCTCATTTTTTGCATCAACATTGTCATTTTCTGTATAAAGACTAGTGGTGATAAAAATATTCTTACTTTCTAGGTTGCTTTAGTAAATATAAATAAAAAAGGGGTAGTTAAAAATGTTCGTTGGGATTGCTAGATCTTTTGACTTTCAAGATCTTTGGGGTAAGATATTCCGGAAATAAATTTTTATGTATGTGTATTTCACTCTATCTGTACTACTTCGAATTCATTCACTAAGTGTTTGTTTGCAATGTCTAAAGGTTTGGTTTTTAAGATGTATAATTTTTTAAAAAATAAAAAAATAAATAGAAAAGTTAAATTATTTGAGATAATTTTTTATAGTAGTTTTTTTGTTTTTATTTTTACTTTTATTGAAATGTTTAAAATGATTTTACTATTAACTTTTAAGTTATAATATTTGCGATATTGGCACCACTTTTTAATTTTTGTGAGTAGGGTTTTCTTTTTAAGTAAAAGTACTATAGTAATTTTATTTTAAAAAAAAGTTAGGGTGCTTAAGATATGTATTAGCTTTTTTTCTTGAATTAAGAGATGAAAAAAAATTAGTTTGCTTTTTTTTTAAAAAGCCAAACAGGACAACTTAAAAATCGACATTTTTGCAAACAAACATACTTAAAAGCTATTTCAAACAAGCCCTAAGAATGAGTTGATACCGAAGGGCGGGTGTGAATTATTTACTGATGCTTCATTTTAGATAAAGCTCAAAGAGTATATATTACAATAATCCACAAAATATATATTGGTAAAAAATTAATAAAGGTATTAAATATAACCAAATAACCCCTAGCCATGAGCTAGGGGTGACATGGGTAAACAGTAGGGTCAAACCCTCATTCTCTCTATATAAGGGCCCTTCAACATAAGCAAATGTATGCACTATAATTCTATTTAACCCAACTCAAGACTTTTGAAATTTTGGCTCAAATCATATTTGAGTTGGATAGACTTCTAGAAAAGAATGTGAATTTGTTTAAGTTTGATTAATTTTGAACTCGACTAGAACAAGTTTAATTAGATTAGGTCTCTTTTTCTCTTATATAAATATGAATATAGTCTCAGATTATTAGTGTGCAAGTTATTTGAGAGAGTGAAAATTTGTATGAGAGTCGAGTGATGTGTAATTGTCACGCTTCAAAACTCGGGTCACATGAAATGCCCACGGAACAACCATTTTGGGATACCATAATCCACCAAAACGGCCCGAACTCAAACGGCACGGAACAACCATTTTGGGATACCATAATCCACCAAAACGGCCCGAACTCAAACGGGTCGAAGATCAAACCAAAAACAAGATTTTATTTGCAATCAATTAACAAAATATGCCCTTTTGAATAAAAAATGGATACCCCTGAGCTTCTCCAACCAAAACCTCCTTTTGAAACAAAATTCAACTTTTAGTCACAGTAGCTGTCTGCTTGAGCGCTCAAAGGCCCACTCGAGCGGTGAGACGCCCGATAGATTTTCCAGCTAGAGACCAAAAAATCTTTCCAAGTCTAAAAAATACACCTAAAAACATAATCTCTAAACAGGGATTTGAATAAGCCAAATATAGGGACAAAGCATCGTTTGGATAAAGAAACTTCTTATTTCAAAACAAAAAAAGACTTGGATAACGACGTTTTTAAACCAAAATAAAACTTCTCAAATCGAGAATTTCCAACCCAACACGGGCTCACATCTCACATGCAAACAAATATGAAACCATAGCCTTAGGGCCTTACATAACATGTTATGAATCCAAAATACACATATATCTGCACATGATTCCATAACAAAAGAGAAAACTATGAAAAGTCTTTCGCCTCCTCGGGCTCCATTAGATCATCTCTCGAGATCACAGTCACCTGAAAAAGATTTTCAAAATCCTACAACGTGAGCCGAAACCTAATAGGAACAGGCTCTAATGAAGTAAAACATGATATGCAATCACGTAGCATAGAATTGATTCGACTTCACAAGCCTCAAATCGGTTTTTCTTCCTCAAAACCACGCATTTTCATATAATACAAATAATGTCCAACTGTTAAGAAAACATTAGCAAAACGCTATTTTTCACTCGGTTCCCACAACCGACAATGATTCTTATGTACCGACTCTGTCGCACTGAGGACAAATGTAATAACTATAGACTCTCGCTCATTATCTTAGTTTCGGGGCATCCAATGACCCGCTAGATAATAACAAGTTCTATACGGAGTACAACACTCGCCGCCCACTAGGGCATGCCTCCCAATGGGGCAATCACTTCATTTATGAAAATTAACCCGAATGAGCAAAGCATCTACATGCACAAAATTTTTGGACTTTTATCGATGAGCAATGGCGGTCCAAATACACACGCACTGTCACGGCACATCTACTGAATCATTAAAAACCCATAGCTCACTACAAAAACGTTTGTAAATACACAATCAAATACAAAACATTCGACGACATTCTGCCACATCATCCATTCAACCATGGAGACCAACCAACATTTTTAAAATGTTCACCGTTTCAACCGAAACATTTTAAAACCAAGGCTCAACCCCAAAGGTTAGCTCCAAACCTCCAAACTTAGGATTTCATAAATTTTACATAAACCTCTCTGTTTTTAAAATCACATTTTTGAAAATCACGGACATCCACATGTCCACCAACTTTATAATAAACCATAACAAACGCAAAACATGCTTTTTTGTCCCAACTAAAAATGGTTTAAATATAAAGTTCAACATTTATAGCATTTAAAGTGGTAAAAAATACATATAATCGCATGTAGCACCCTTTTAAAGCAAGATAATCTAGAATCTTATCGCGGCGAGTTAAAACTCAAAGCTTTAAACACCGGTGAGAAAATAAAGTCGCCAAAACGCGATTCCATTTGGATGAACGCGAAGCCCAAGGCAAGGCTATCAAGAATCGACTATCCAAGCGCCAAGATCTGAACTCAAACTAAACTTAAAGCTAGAGAGAAGGCAGATGTTTTGTGTAGAGAGAGAAAAGAAACTTACATAACGAGCTTTGGGTTAAAAACCTAGGCATGAGCTATCTTTATAGAATCTCGCGCTAGGCTGTCTGCTCGAGCGAACAGGGCTCTGCTTGAGCGGTCCCCCACCAACCTAACTCTCTGTCACAAGCTTGCTCGAGGGAATAGAGATCCGCTCGAGCGCCCCCACCATAAGCCACCTCCCTGCTCGAGGGAACAGAGCACGGCTCGAGCGGCCATTACTAGGTGAAAACCCGAACAAAGAAGCAAAACCAAACCCCCACATACATAACACATATATAAATATGTTATTCTATAACGATTAAAGTAATAACCAACACATCGAATAAACATTAAGAAAATAAAACGGGATCAGATTTTACAACTCTCCCCCCTTAAAAGAATTTCGTCCCCGAAATTCGCTATACGGTCACGAAACAAACAATTCCAGATATCTAGCATGAACATCGGCTTCAAGTTCCTACGTAGCTTCTTCGACTCTGTGATGAAGCCACAGAATCTTGATATAAACAATGGTTCTCCCTCTGATCAACACTTATTCCTTCGTGTCCACGATTTTCACGGGTCGCTCCTCATAAGTAACATCCTCATCCACTTGTAACTCAGCCCAATCCAACACATGTGACGGGTTAGGCTCATACTTTCGAAGTATGAAAACATGAAACACGTTGTGCATAGATGCCAACTGAAGGAGTAAAGCTAGACGATATGCCACTCCCCAATCCTTTTAAGGATCTCAAACAGCCCAACAAAACGCAGTGATAGCTTCCCGCTACGGCCAAATCTCATCAAACTTTGACATGACGATACTTTCAGAAACACATGATCCTCCATCCCAAACTCCAAAGGCATCCTTCTCTGATCAGCATAGTTCTTCTGACGACTCTGGGCTGTTACTAAACGTTGGTGAATCACAACGATCTTCTCTGTCATTTCCCAAACCAAGTCGGGTTCCAAAATTGCGGTCTCTCCTACATCTGTCTAACATACTGGCGACCTACACGGCCTACCATACAAAGCCTCATAAGGTCCCATCCCAATACTGAACTGATAATTGTTGTTATACGCAAATTTTACCAATGGTAGGTGATCTTTCCAAGAACCCTGAAAATCAAGCACACAAGGTCTCAACATATCCTCCAAGATCTGTATAGTCCGCTCGAACTAACCATCCATCTGTGGATGCAAAGCAGTGTTGAACATCAAACTCGTCCCCAAAGCTACCTGAAGACTCTGCCAAAAGCGTGATGTAAAGCACGAGTCTCGTTTGGAAACAATAGATACAGGTACTTCGTGTAACTGAATAATCTCATTGACATACAATCTACTCAGCTTGTCCACAGAATCCTTCACACAAATTAGAAGAAAGTGTACAGATTTTGTCAGCCTATTAACCACAACCTAATAGTGTCATGTCCCTTAGGCAATCTAGGAAGTCGCGATACAAAGTCCATCGTGATGTTCTCCCATTTACATTCCGATACTGGCAACGGCTATAACAACCCTGTAGGTCTCTGATGCTCTTCCTTTACCTGCTAACAAGTAAGGCACTGAGAAACAAACTGAATCACATCTCTCTTCATTCCCTTCTATTAGAACTGACGACGCAGATCATGATACATCTTAGTGCATTCCCGGTGCACTACAAGACCAGAATAGTGAAAATCATGTATTACATTGGCACGACACGACATAACTCCGGCACAAACACCCTCCTTACCAATCTCAAACTCTGATTCAGGCTCACAACTCATTCTGTGGTGTCTTTTCCACTAGCAATACGATCTTGTAACATATGAGCCTCCTGATCTGTCTATTGAGCCTCTAGCACACGAGCAATCAACATAGGTCGTAAAACTACTGAAAATAATGTTGCACCCATCATCATCTCTCTGATATGCAAATCAAACCCGCTGATCTCCCCAAACATGTCCCACTCTCGCATTGCAACAGAAGTTAACACACCATAAAGTCTTCTACTAAGAGCGTCGGCCACAACATTGTCCTTCCCCGGGTGATACTAAAGGTCAATCGTAGTCTTCCAAGAACTCCATCCACCGTTGTTGGAGTAGATTCAGGTTCTTATGTGAAAATAAGTATTTTAAACTCTTGTGATCATAAAAAATCTCAAATGCTCACCACAAAGATAGTGCCGCCATGCCTTCAAGACAAAAACCATAGCTGCCAACTCCAAATCATGTGCTGGATAATTCTTTTCATGAGTCTTCAACTGCTAAGATCCGTAAGCCACAACTTTACCTTCCTTCATTAGAACATAACCCAAACCATCATGCGATGCATCACAATACACTGCGTAAGCCAAATGTCGTTCTGAAATAACTAACACTGGTGCACTAGTCAACTTCTTCTTCAACTCTTGAAATGCCAGCTCACTAGACTCGCTTCAAATGAATTTGACTCCCTTTCGCGTAAGACGCATCATCGGCGCGGCAAGTTTGAAAAAGTCTTCCACGAATTGCCGGTGTTGGCTTAACAAGGCTTCAACGACCATTTTGATGATAACAAATCTAAGTATCTAATTGTGCAAATTGAGATTGTTTATAGAAAATAAATGGTTAGCACAATCTACAAAGTAGAAGCCATGAAGTAGAATTCAAGATAAATACTTTGGCGACAAGTTTTTGAACATGTAAGAGTTGAAAAGTTGAAGGATTAAAGATAAAAGCTTTAAATTTTATTTGTAGGATCTATGTATATTCACATGTCTCATGGATATATTTTTTGAAGCTCATAGGAATTCTAATAATAATTTTCCAAAACAAGAAGTGATCAAATCTTTTGAAAAAACAAAAGTTCTGGACTTTTTTAATATCCAGTCGACTAAGGTATGGTTCAGGCGACTGAATCTGATTTGCCAAAATGAGAAAACTGGAATTAGAGCAGTCCAGTCGACTGAACAAACAGTCCAGTCGACTTACTGGTGGTCTAGTCGACTGAATGGGATAATCCAATCGACTGAACATGCTAAATTTTGAATTTTGTATTGAAAAGGCTAGTTTGACATTGCCATGTTTAGTCCAACTACTAGTCCAGGATTGAGGCCTATAAATAGAGCCTTTGAGCTCTGGTTTTATTCATTCAAAGCCTCTCAAACATTCTCTCTTATACACTCTCTATTTGTGCTTAAATCTCTTGAGTTTTTTATTCATTTTTTTTTGAGAGAAAAAGTTTTTAGATTTCTCTTTGAGCTTCATTGATATATTCTTTGAGAAGTGAGTTAGTTCTTTCATTTCTTGTACTTATCTGCTCATTGTAGGAGCATCTCTTGTACTCGTTCTTGTTATTCCATTATACTTGAGAAAGGTGGTTCTCAAAGGAGGTTAATCCGCCTATAAAGATTGAAATACTTGAGAAGAGGACATTCTCGATAGAGGCTACTCTGTCTAGACTAAGGAGAGAGGCTCCTCCGCCTATTGAAGGAGAAATAATGAGAAAATCTCATAGCGGTTGGCTTGAGACAAGGACGTAGGCCATTGCACCGAACCCTGTAAAAATCATGGTGTCGTATTTCTATCTCACTTTATATTTCATTTTCATTATTATCTTGTTGCTTACTTTTGCTTCACACTTATTTAGGCTGGAAAGTATGTGGAGAAAGGATATGTGACCAATGGTTTACTCAAAATGAATGCAATGACTGTTATTTCAACTGCTAATAAAATGAAATCCCCTATTACTTATGTGCTTGAGTCTTCTATTTTGTGGCATGGTAGACTAGGTCATGTTAATTATGATTCTATGCGTAAATTAATTAATTTGGAGCACATACCTAGTTTTGATATTGATAAAACTCACAAGTGTAAAACTAGTGTGGAGGCTAAGTTAACTAGGTCTTCATTTCACTTGGTTGAAAAAAGTACTGAACCACTGGGTTTAATTTACGCTGATGTATGTGATCTAAAATATAGTCAAACTCCCAGTGCTAATAAGTACTTCTTCACGTTTATTGATGATAGTATAAAGTATTGCAATATAAACTTGCTAAAGAGCAAGGATAAAGCTTTTGAAAAATTCATTCTATACAAAAATGAAATTGAAAACCAACTTAGCAAAAAGATTAAGGTGTTGAGAAGTGACCGAGGTGGTGAATATGAATCACTATTTGGTGGATACTGTGTGGAGCACAAAATTATCTACCAAACCACTGCACCTTACTCACCTCAGCAGAATGGAATCGTTGAACGCAAAAATTGTACCTTGAAGGATATGATGAATGCTATGTTGGTAAGTTCTGGGTTACCTCGGAACATGTGAGGTGAAGCGGTTCTCACCGCTAATCACATCCTGAATTTAGTTCCTCATAAGAAAAATGAAAAAACTCCTTATGAGTTATTTAATGGTAGGAGGCCTACCTATAATTACTTAAGAACATGGGAGTGTCTTGCGAAGGTAGCGATACCTTCTCCTAAGAAGGAGAAGAAAGGCCCAAAAATCTTTGATTGTGTTTTCATCGGTTATACTCAAAATAGCAGTACTTATCGATTTCTTGTGTATGAATCTATAATACCAGATATTCACAAGAATACAGTCATGGAATCTAAAAATGTTTTGTTCTTTGAACACATATTTTCGTATAGATCCATTAAACAGTCTAGTTCAGTAAAATGGACTTTGTATCCTGCTAATGATAGCAGTAAAGATCAAGAAGAGAAAGTTGATAGAGAGCCAAGATGAAGCAAACGGGCTAAGAAATCAACCTTTTTTGGTTCAAATTTATAACCTACTTATTAGAAAATGAGCCTCGTACGTACAAGGACATTGTGAGTTGCCCTGAGACTCTGTTATAAAAAAAGCGATTAAAAGCGAGATTAATTCCATAGTGCAGAACCATATGTGGGAACTAGTGGATTTGCCATAAGGTAGTAAGCCTTTGGGATACAAATGAATCTTCAAGAGGAAGATGAAAGTAGATGGATCAATAGATAAGTACAAAGCTAGGGTTGTTATCAAAGGATACAGACAAAAAGAAGGCCTAGATTACTTTGATACTTATTCTCATGTATCCAGGATAATCTCAATTAGCATGATAACCTCTATTGCGGCCTTACGAAATCTAGCGATACATCAGATGGATGTAAAAATAGCTTTTCTAAATGGAGATTTAGATGAAAATATTTATATAGAACAACCTGAGGGTTTTCTAGGCCTAAAGGAAACGTCTGTAGGCTAGTTAGATCTTTGTACGGTCTAAAGTAAGCTCCTAAATAATGGCATAAAAAGTTTGACAATATAGTATTGTCTCATGGGTTTCGAATCAATGAATGTGATAAATGTATATATGTCAAAGACACTGATGAATGCTATGTCATTCTGTGCCTCTATGTTGATGACATGCTCATTGGGGAAAGTAATGATAAGGTTATCCAGTCTTTTAAAGATATGTTGAATTCAAAGTTAGACATGAAGGATATGGGTCTCGCTAATGTGATTCTAGGTGTCCAGATCACCAGAGCATTGGACGGCCTTACATTATCTCAAACTCACTATGTTGACAAGATTTTGAAAAAATTCAACAATTCTGACACTAAAGTCACTAGGACCCCGGTGGACTTGAGTCTCCATTTATCCAAGAATGGGGGAAAAAGTGTCTTCTAATTGGAATATTCTTAAATCATCGGGAGCCTAATGTACTTGATGAGTTGTACAAGGCTTGACATAGCCTATTCAGTAAGTAGATTAAGCCGATACACGAGTAATCTAGGACGTGATCACTAGAAAGTGATAGGTAGGTTACTCTGCTATTTGAGATATACTCGTGATCTGGTACTATACTACACCAGATATCTGACAGTATTAGAAGGGTACTGTGATGCAAACTGGATATCGAACACGAAAGACTCAAAGTTTACAAGTGTATGTGTCTTTCTACTTGGTGGTGCAGTGGTATCTTGAAAATCTTCCAAACAGACGTGTATAGCATGTTCTACGATGGAATAAGAATTCATTGCTTTAGATAAAGCAACTGAAGAAGCCGAATGGCTACGGTAATTTCTCGAAGATGTTCCAAGATGGCCTAGACCTATGCCAGCTATTTGTATCCATTGCGATAGTCAATCGACAATATGTAGGGCACAGAGTCATATGCATAATAATAAGTCTAGACATAGACGTCGTAGCCATAATACCATTAGAAAACTACTCTCAAGTGGGGTTGTCACAATTGACTACGTAAAGTCAAGGGACAATATTGCGGATCCGCTGACCAAAGGGTTAACCTAAGAGTTAGTTGAACGAACATCGACAGGAATAGGATTAAAGCCTATGATATAAAAAAAGGTAACGTAAAGTAAAATCCTACCTAGCTGGCTGGAGATTCCAAGATTTAGGTTCAACGGGATAACCTAATTGCGTATACCTAGGATAATCACCGTGGAGTTTGAGAACTCTTACCTATTCCTATGATGCAATGGTGATTTTGGAGGTTAAGCATTAGCTTTTAATGACTTTTTCCTGGTGAGCTAAGTTGGTATAGAGAAATATCATTAAATAAAAGTCATCTATATCAGTATGAAGTGAGGCCGCTTCTTTGAGAATTTGACAAGGCAAAATTCTCAAGAAAATACTTGCAGAACCAGGAAGAGTGTTTCATAGCCAAAACAAACACAACCGTGAGAACAAAAACTTTGTTGTGAAAGTTGTTGTGTGAAACCTATTGTCTCGGTTTACTGCTAAGGCGACACAATTCAATACGGTACCGCCCACTTGTTTGTCGGTAAACCCGATAGGTTCTCACAAGGGAAGGTTCAAGGCTAACCGCTACCTATCCTATGTAGGGAATTTTAGTTGTCTCTCTCTCTCTCTCTCTTAGCCATTTTTGCAGGGACTTTATACTCCTGCCAATTTTATTCATGGGCGGATTATTGTATCTATGAATTCAAATGGCAATTTCAATTGTCAATTCAATACCAAAATTCAATTGGCAATTCAATTCCATTCAATTGGCAATTCAATTCTAGTTTGTAACCCCCAAGAGAGAAGTTCTATATAAGAACTTCTCTGGTCTTCTGCATAGTGCCGAATAGGTGAATACAAATTCTGAAATACAAGTTATGAGAGAAAAAGACAGACGAGGTACGTTCGAGTTGCAGATCTTTGAAGGTGTTCCAACGTTTGGGTAAGCCATTTTATCTTAGGAGAGTGACGTCGGTGGAGATACCTACAACACTCTTGGTAGGCGGTGAATCATTCTTAAGGAAGTTGCGTCTGCAGGACTCGGTTTATGTATTCTATTCACGTTAATTTTTGTATTTTTGTTTCTGTAAATTTAGTTTTTGTAATCGTTGAATGTTAATAAACATAATTTTCTGGACCACCGAGCATATCTTGTGTTATATTTTTCCAACAGATCTATGTAAAAATAAATATTTTTTATTTTTAGTTTTTGTTTTTTTAATTGGAAAAAAAAATCGAAGAAGTAATTCTCAAGTTGAAAGCCACGGCAATCAAGGATCATATGGGTGTTATGTTTTAATGTCATAGAATGCATGATTAAAAGATCATAGCCAAAGCATATTGGAATGTTAGTGGAATCTTTTGCAACATGTGGTATTTGAAAATTATAAATTTATTTTAATTAAATATATTTTATAAATCTCAAAAATATTTTTAAAAAATTAAGTGGATGAGAGAATTTATTCATACATAAATTTCGCGATCTCCATCACTAGTTCGTAGGTGATGTAATTAATTTTGTATGTTGGCATTAGGTCCTTTCTCCCTATCGAATAGAATTAATTACGGGATCACTAGTACGAACATTCTTTAGGGATAATTCTAGTTAATTGTTAATGTGAATCACTTCTCTATTTGAAGGGTTTATAAGCGATTGATTTGGGATTAAGTGATGGTTTACACTTAACTGTAAATAATAGTATTATCTCCATCTGAGTCATTACTATTATTTATTAGACCGAAGCTACGTTACCTATTTAATTTTACTTGGCAATGTTTATTGCCTTGATTGTAAAATTAATAGGAATTGACTTGTCATGACAAATGATGAGTAGTAGACGTTCTTCCTATCGATATATGCTATTCATGGTGTACTAAGCTGCTGGTGATTTTTTTTAATTGGTAGAGGGAATTGATTTTAAAATAAAATTCAAGACATTGCTCATCATAATTAATAGTTTTTAATTATGTAATTCTCGTGATTAAAATGACTTTCAATTCACTCGCGACTATACATAAAGAAAACAAATTTACGAGTCCTAATTATGTTGACTTGAAAAGGAATCTGAATATAACTTTAACTACCGAGGGTATTTTTAGGAAACCCAAAAATGTGTTTATTTCTGAAAAAGTTTCTTTCTCTGAGCCAAAAGAGAAGAAGAAGAAAAAATGTTCAAAAACAGAGTGGCACGATTTTTAAGGTAGTTAGTGTGCCACGTATTAGTGTGAAAAAGCCAAAAAGTAGATGTTTTCACTGCAACTGGACATGACATTGGAAAAAATAATGTCTAGTTTATCTTGACAAGCAGAACAACAAAGGTAATTTCTGTTTACTAGTTGTGGAAACATTTTTAACAGTGTTATCTACCGGTACCAGGTGTGTAGATACGACAGTCACTAATCATGTTTTCAATTCATTGTAGGGGTTTTAAAAATTCGATAACTTAGAAATGAAAAAATTTACCTACACATGCGTAATAATACAAGGGTGGCAGCAGTTACAATAGGAGATGTCATTCTCAATTTTAGTGGTGATAGGGTTTTAATATTGAGAGATTGCCTTTATGTACCTTCCATTAGAAGGAATTAAATTTATATTTCTAGATTGGTTAAAGACGAATATTTATTTTATTTTAATAACTTTGTAGTTATTAAGGATAATAAACGGTTTATCTATTCTGATACATTGGTGGATAAATTTTATATTATTACTCCTATCTCTCCTACACTGCAACTGAATGAATTAAAAAATACATCTAATTCACCATTTAAGAGAAGAGAACCTTCTTTAATGAACCAAACATATTTTTGGTACTTGCGACTAGGTCATATCAATCTAAAAATGATAAATAGACTGATTGAAGATGAACCTTTGAGTTCATTAGAAGTGGAGGCAGTTTCGGTCTGTGAATCCTGTTTAGAGGGTAAAATGACCAAGAGGCCATTTTCGACTACAGGCTATAGTGCTAAAGAACCGTTAGAACTGGTTCACTTTGGCTTATGTGAACATATGACTATCTAGGCTAGAGAAGGCTTTGAATATTTTTTTCACTTTTATTGACGATTACTCAATATATGGATATATTTATTTGATGCACCGCAAGTCTGAATACTTTGAGAAATTCAAAGTATTTAAGGCGGAAGCAGAGAAGTTGTGATGCCCGGCTCCTAGGTACGTTGAGACATATATATACATATAATTAGGGTTATACTAACGTTTCATTCATAGATAATTATTATAATATTACATCATTTGAGTCTCAAAAAACTCGTAAAATACATAATCATTACAATTTTGCAAAGGAGATTACAAAAATTACAAAGAACGGTTAGAAAACTGTAAAGAAAGAAACAAAAAGAGCAGAGCTTTTCATTTAAGCTTCGTCCGGGTCTACTTGCTCCGTGAACTCACCTTGGTCAACTTATTCTTCTTTATAGAGATCTCCTTCCTCTTCACCTGTGGTACAAAGCTATGACCGAAAGATCGAAAGAAAACTCTCCAAATTCTCTAACCAATCTCACAGCACAAACTCACCACAATGCATTTCATACAACACTTAAAGCATTTATAAATCAAGGAGACAGGCAAAAATATCAATATAGTAGGCAGATAAGTATTAAACAACTAATTATGCATGCAATGCAAATGCATTTGCCAAACCCGATTATAAATCAACCAATTGAATTTTGAGTGGCACCATTTCGTTTCCGTACGTTAGGCTCTCATACACTAACGTTCTCGATCACGGCGGCGTATAGCGGATGTTCGGCTCAAGATGTGGCACGGCTCAGGACGTAACACTGCTTAGGATGTATATAGCCTAAAGTTAACATACCCAACACAATAATTCGAATGGCACCATTATGTTCCCGTACATTAGGTTCCTATACGTCAGCGTTCCCGATCACAATAGCATATAGCGGAGATTCGGATCAAGACGTGACACGGCTTAGGACGTAACACGGCTCAGGACGTATATGGTCCATCATTAACACCCCTATCAACAAGGATTCACTGACCGAGATAAAATGTCCATCTTTTCCCACATCGATCATATCAAGATACAACTCAAATTGTGCAAGGGGTAACCCACAAGATGTCTCTAGCGCCATAATCATAATGCTCACGATATAACAACTTATATTCTAAAGTACAACTAATAATGGCATGATATGCACCTAAGCATGGAAAAGTGTACAACTCAACATAGCATATGGTACAACTCATTAAAACACTAAGTACAAGCATATGAAGCATAAGTCCCAATTCCCCAGACATGGTTTAAATTTTATAGCATCGATTTTAATCATCATATAATGACTCTATAACATGAATCATCCAATTCAAGTCAATTAAGACATAAACTTCAAGTCTCACATCAAGGGGTATTCAACCACACACTTAACAATTTTAAAAGCCAACTTT
>JAUMHN010407801.1:0-14860 GCA_032360265.1 Heliamphora ciliata
TGTCAACACTAACAGCGAAGGTGTCGGTACAAACAGAAAAAGTGCCGACACAAACAGCAAATGTGTCGACACAAACAGAAAATGTGTCAACACCAACAGCGAAGGTGTCGACACAATCAACAGAGGTGTCGACACAAAAAAATCGAGAGTAACAACATAAATAGCAGCAGAAAATGTGTCAACACAAACAGAAAAGTGTCGACACTAGCGACAAAAAGTGTCGACACCAACAGAAAATGTGTCGACACAAAACAAAAAATTTCAGATTTTCAAAACAGGGAATAGGGTAATGATGGAAAGCAAACCCTAGCAATGGAAAAAGCTTCTCAACTCCAAATTAAACCATCTAAACACCCCTTTAGCAACCTAAGGACATACAGAAGCCCAAAACTACCACAAAACCTCGAAAGAAACACTCGAAACCCGATTTCATACAACCAAAAACACCCAAAAATAATTTCAAACCAAAACCCAACTTATAAACCGATTTTTCATACATTTTTAAATGGTAAAAACACACGATTACATGTAGCACCCTTATAAGACATGAGAGTCTAGGATCCTACCTTGTTCAGTTAAAAACTCGGCGCCTCAAACCACGTGCAAAAATGAACTTTGTCGGAATGAAATTTCGTCTGGATGAACACGTAGCCCACCACGAGGAGACTAAGGATCTACTATTTGGTCGTCGAAAATCGAGCCCCAGACCCTCGAGAACCTAGAGAGAAGGCAGAGCTTTAGTTTGGAAAAAAGAAAACTTAGCCACCAAGTTTTCAAAATATCTCCACAAAATATCTAAGGCTAGATATTTATAGGCCACAAAAATATCTTCTTTTTTTTCTTTTTTTTTTGAAACGCGCATCACAGCGCCCAACGACCCTGGGAACCAACCCCGCATGCATATCGAAGCCCAAACATGCATCAAAATACATACAAACATACTATCACGAAAACAATTAACAACGCATCAAAACCTCGTAAAAATTAAAACGGGTCAGGGTCTCACAACTCTACCCCCCCTTAAAGGAATTTCGTCCCTGAAATTCAACACAAGGTCAAAAAGAAACAAGCACGTCGATCGCAATTGACACAGGCATGAGAGGTGGTCAGCCAAACCATTCCTAAGAAATAGTCAAACAAGGTCAGGCATCCTAAACAACGAATAACTATCTCAAAGACACGGGATCTACAACTCCCCTAACCTCACATCCTCACAAGCCACTGTCTCAACACAGCACACCACCCACGGAGTTCCCACCAACTCCAAACCCACGGCCATAGCCTCAAACATAGCCTTGCCCTCTCCGCGCAGACATCACGACTATATAAAAGAAACACATAACATAAGATGCAACATATCGCATGAACATAAGCACTAACCACATAAGCATGGTATCACGTAGTTACATAGGTTTATGCTAAATAAACCCCACATACCAAGGAGAACCGACAAGAATGACAGGTCAATTTGGATAACCTACATAGATTTTCTGCTAGAAATCACGTCAGCTAAATGCGTTTCTAACTTGGGTCCCAAATTTGTTAATCTAAACGCTTAAAGGCAGGACTAATCAATCTCACAGTTCAACCCCCATGCTCACATACACACAACATTCTCATGCTTAACATGCTAACACATTCATGTTATCAAAGCATCTAAACACATGCAATTAAGTACACGCAATCAACCTCACATAATGATACACCCTCTTTCCACGGCTCTTAGGTATTTGAACCCAGAACTCTGATACCATTCTGTCATGTCCTAAACTCCAGATCACGTGAAATACCCATAAACAACCATATACAAATCCAACCCGATGTTTGCTCACAAAGTAAAACATACATGCATTGTATATAACCACGAAAAGGCTTATATTACACGGTTCCAACACCAGAAAAATATGTAAACATACATGATACAGAAAGAACAAAAGAGAAGACTACAGATCTTTCGCCTCTCTACCTCCAGATCAACCTGCATGACCGGTACCTAAAAAACATTTCAAATCTCACTCCATGAGCTAAAGCTCAGCATAAACTAGATAGCACATGAAGTATAAGCTAAACATGCTAGGAAAACGAGGTGCAATTTTTTACTCTTTTTTAAGCCATTAAACCAATTTTCACAAGCAACGGGAAAGCGAGGATAAAAATTATTTTTGACTCACACGAGTCTTGAAAACAATTCTTTTGTGTTACGACTCCCTCTAGTCATAAACATAGTTTAAAATTGATTTATCCGTCCCGATATGCATTTCACGCAATTCATGTATCTTCTCGAACTTTCACCGATGGACCGCAGCCCCCATCTAATGCTTCTTCTTAGTCTCTCTCCTGAAGGATCGCAGCCCTAACAAACACATCTTTTTGGACTATCACCGAAGGACCGCAACCCCAACAAACACATCTTTTCAGACTGTTACCAAAGGATCGCAGCCCCACCCTAATGTATCTTCTCAGACTTTAACCGAAGGATCGCAGCCCCAACGAACGCACTGTCAGCCAGAGGTAACAAGTACAACCCACGCAATGCATGCCACCCATGCAACTCAACACATGTATCCCCACAAAATGCAACACATGCTACCCGTGCATGCAACCTGTACAACACACATAACGCACGTAACCCGTGCAACACTCACCACGCACGCAACCCGTGCAACACACACCATGCACGCAACCCGTGCAACACACTCAACATGCATCCACTCCTTAGAGCCCACATAAACATGCATATAAAAACTCTAAGTTTTAAAACATAAAACTACGTTACACGTAATGACGTCAAAGCCATGGAATTCATTTACATAATCTGCACATAAATAAACAAAAGTTATAAATGCAGAAAGCCAGTTATAAATGCACATAGCCATATATAACTTCACATCATGACGCCACCCGCCAAGTAACCCGACATCCATTCACATGGACAACCAATAACCCATAAAACCAAGCCTAACTCGAAGACCAACACCAAACCCATAAAACCTCGATTTTCACAACCAACACCTTTTCCCAAAAAGAACCACGGCCCAAACACGCCCCGTACCCACCGAAGAACAAACACCACGCACCTAATCGTGCACCACACCCCCATCTAACCATGTACGTCAACCCCGAGGACGCCATCTAACAAACACCAAAGGCCATGACACGACCTCCAAAGCCACAATACAACCAACAGAATCCCAAAAAGAATCCAACAGTATTTCAGTCGACTAATCCCATATATCAATCAACTGAATACAGTTAGAAACCAATTAGAAACCAAGGACCCAACCACCAACACATCAAACCCAAACCAACACACGCCCAACACGGCCAAAAGAAACCCCCGCACGCCCAACACGGCCAACACGAACCCACACACGCCCAACACGGCCAACACGGAATCGCACACGCCCAACACAGCCAACGCAGAATCACACACACCCAACACAGCCAACACGAACCCACACACTCCCAACACGGGAAACACGAACCCACACACACACCTAACACGGTCAACACGGAACCGCACACGGCCAACACAGCCAACACGGACCCACACACGACCAACACAGACCTACACACGCCCAACACGGCCAACACGAACCGACACAAGCCCAACAGGATAAACACGAACCCACACACACCCAACACGATCAACACGAACCCACACACACCCAACACGGCCAAAAGAAACCCCCAAGGCCCCAACACGACCAAAAGAAAAGGCAATCAACACAAACCGCGAACGTGTCGACACAAACAGAAAATGTGTCAACACCAACAGCGAAGGTGTTGACACAAACAGCAGAGGTGTCGACACAAAAGAACCGAGAGTAACAACACAACTAGCAGTAGAAAATGTGTCGACATAAATAGAAAAGTGTCGACACCAGCGACAAAAAGTGTCGACACCAATAGAAAATGTGTTGACACAAAAGAAGAAATATCAGATTTTCAAAACAAGGAACATGATAATGGCAAAAAGCAAACCCTAGCAATGAAAAAGCTTCTCAACACCAAATTAAACCATCCAATCACCCCTTTAGCAACCTACGGACATACACAAACCCAAAACTACCACAAAACCTCGAAAGAAACACTCGAAACCCAATTCCATCCAACCAAAAAAACCTAAAAACGATTTTAAACCAAAACCCAACTTATAAACTGATTTTTCATACATTTTTAAACGGTAAAAATATACACGATTACACGTAGCACCCTTATAAAACATGAGAGTCTAGAATCCTATTTCATTGAGTTAAAAACTCGACGTCTCGAACCACGTGCAAAAAAAAACTTTATCGGAATGGAATTGCAACCGAATGAACGCGTAGCCCACCACGAGGAGACTAAGGATCTATTATCTGGTCGTAAAAAATCGAGCCCCGGGCCCCCGAGAATCTAGAGAGAAGACAAAGCTTTGGTTTGAAAAAAAGAAAACTTACCCACCAAGTTTTCAAAATATCTCCACAAAATATCTAAAGCTAGATATTTATAGGCCACGAAAATATATAAATATCTGTTTTTTTTTTTTTTTTTGAAACCCGCATCATAGTGCCCAACGACCCCGGTAACCAACCCCGCATGTATATCTAAGCCCAAACATGCATCAAAACGTATATAAACATACTATCACGAAAACAATTAACAACGCGTCGAAACCTCGAAAAAATTAAAACGGGTCAAGGTCTCACAAACACCACCATGCACACCCGAACCACCACCATACACCACCCCCACCGCCACCCATTCACCTCTCTCTCCCCTCCTCTCTCGGTATCTCTCCCCCTCCACAACTCCACCAAACCACCAACCGCTACTCACCTCCACCTCCACGCCACTCCCACATCTCCATGGTACCTCTACGATCGGCCACAGCCAGCCCAAACAATCCCCAAACCACTAGTTAACAAGTTATCCATTTCAAATAATTTTGAAAATCGGTTTCACCGAGCCACCTTCAACCACCCGTCACCGCCACCATGGACCTCTAAACCTGTCGTAGTAAGTTTAGCTAAAATCACCTTCGTATAGCCACCAACGGCCGTCAATTTCGATGTCCAAATTGCCCGAATAGAGGATCCAAAATTAAACAAAAAAATAGCACTCTCTCCTCCCTTCCCTCGCAACCTGCTCTTCCCCTTCCCCTTTTGCACTTTTTTCATGCATGATCACTGTTGTTAATAATTTAAAGTTAACATTTTTCTTTATTTATTATGCATGGCCATGTTAAGTAGTTACTATTTCAAGATAAGATTTTTAGTAAAAATAAAAAATTAGATATAGTAGATTAAGAATAAAAAAATTAGAAATTAAAAAAAATTGAAAATAAAAAAATTTAACAAAAATATAAGTTTTGACTAAAATCTATATTGTTTTTCCTTTTTTAAGAAAATTGTGAGCACAATGATTAGGAACTTAAAGAGTAAAATAAATGTTGATAATTAAACTATAAAAATAAGGATCTCTTTAAAACCTATATTATTATTAATAAAGTATATATGTATATAATAATTTTAAGCCAATTATAAAATAATAAATATTATATTATGTTCAAGGAAATAATAAAAGTCACTAATGTTTTATTCTTACATTGTTAGATAATCTAAAAGTACATGATAAATTCTACTCTTTATAATAAAGAATAGGTTAGTTGAGAAACTAGATTATAAAATACGAGATATTTTACATAAATATTTACATTAACATTAGTATAGTTAAAAAGTTAGATAACTAGATTAAATACAAGAGAGTTCTAAAAATACCAAATATTACTTATAGAAGCTTTAACAAATCATAAAATAATAAGGATTATTTTAATTTTTAGAAAAATAAAGGCCACCTATTGTTTTAACCCTAAATTGTTTGATAGATAATTTTATGCTTTAAAATAAAAAATAATATGATATTTTATTAAATTACAAATTACATAGTGAGGGTGGACAAAGTTACGAGCTTGAAACCCAGCCTAAAGCAAGCAGGTTCAAACTAGCCTCAAGGGACCGGCCTACTAACAGTTTAGCCCATGATGAGTTCAGGCCACCATAAAGAGGGGCAACCCATAGCACTCAAGCCCAAGTCAGCATAAAGTTAGGTGATAACCCAAAAAGATTCCATTCCCGTTACACCAGTTCGGGAAATGGGGTTAAGTGCTTCCTAAAGCAACACTAATTGTCAAATAAATAATGCAAAATCTCTTATAAGAGGAGAGATAAGGGATAAGAGGCAGATTCTTAAGAGGACTCACCCTCCATGCTTTCAATCTCTACATAAAAGTAGGCATTCTATACCCTCATGTAAGTGATTTCAACCCAGTTTTTTATTAGAAACCTTTCAGAGAGAAATCTAACTTGAACGTCAGAGTGCTTCCCAGTCAAACCAAGCCGGTAAGCACTTATGGTGTTCTTCGTCTTGCAGGAGTTTAGCAATACCGTGAGTAGCCTCCAATGAGTTCGGCAACTAGGAGTCCAGTTCCTGATCTATTCGTGATTATCATATTTGAACCAATCAAATTGGTTCTGGTTGTGCCGTCTAATTTACAACGTGCACACATAGTTATGAGAAAACATATAAGATAATAGTAGAATAATCTTTAAAAATTATAAAATTATAGCTAATTTATTAATTCTTTTTGTGCTGTTATCTATATTTGGATTGATTGAATAAAGTTTGACCAAACTGGTTAGTCCCAGATACTAATTTGCTTGATATATGTTTAAAAATCCTTATTCCTTGAAAATTTTTGATGATATGTAGTTTTGCTGACCATGAATAGCGTTGTGAAAATTTATGATGGGTATGATTAACACCTTAAAATCGATGATTACGATGGCTACGGTTGATGCCTTAAAATTAATAATTTTTATGGTTATAGTTGATACCTTAAAATTGAAAATGATTTCAATGATTATGGTTTTGAACAAATTATTTTGAAATGCGTGAATTCATGGTAAAACTTGTCAGTTAATATCTGAGTACTCAAACAAGCTTTATGCTTATGAAGTTGTTGTTATGCTATTTCAAGGTGAATTCGTCAATCTTTAGGATGGCTCGAAATGAAGGAACTTCTATGTTGTTCTAGTTTTTTTTTTAAGTTTGTTTATAATCATGCTCGAGATATAAATGTTGTAAATACTATGCACATGATTTTCGTTTATAACATTAATGTATTCCGTTGTACAAGATTTGGCTCTCAATAAGTTTATAAAATTCATACTTCCGTAAAATGTTTTCAAATTAATGTTCTTTTAAAAATTCCTAACTAATTGAAAAAGTAGGTCTCGGGTAAGCTTGACTCACTGGATGGTTACAGACGCCATATATGGAAATGGATCGTGACATTCCCAAAAAGGTGGCAATATGTGTGGTAATAAGCTATTTACTAATAGGATATGTTTGGATTATACAATTAAATGGTTAATTTTTGTATATATTGGAATGTTATTGATTGAAATCGATTATATTGGTAATTATAGAACCCATGAGTTGCCTATTGGTGCCTTGAGTTGGCCCGATAGTGAGGGCAATGTATGAGAATTCATAATTGTCCGGTTGTATTGATTAGGGTAATGAGGATATAATTGTTTGTAAATCATGAGAAATCTTGATATTTTGGGTTGGATTTGTGATATAGAATTGTTAATTGCATATCGGGCATGTTTCTTCTAGGTTGTTTAGAATCCTATTAAGCCTCAGCTCATGTTATTTAAATTCATGTTTTACAGGTATTGAAGATCGGTATTTGCTTTAGAAGAATTCATGGAATTACATTATAATATGTTGAGATGTTGTATATCTTGTATTGTTGGGTTGTAAGACCTTAAGGTCATGTCTTGTAAACCCTCTAAGTTTAGTTTTGAGTCTCGTAGCATGTGAACTTAAAGGCTTTTGGGTTAAAGGTATGAAAGTCTCATTACTTTGATGAAATTATTCAGTTTGATGATAGATTATTTCTATTTGATCCTCGTGGGAGGCTTTGAAATGATAATTCGGTTGTCTTTTGATGGTTAAAAGTTGGTTTCAATAATGATTTATATCTTAGAATTCTTTTCTTTTAGAAAGATATTGGTTTGGAGTTTGTATTTTCAAAATAGGGTTTTTTTGGTTTACTCTCGAGTGGGTGACCACTCAAGTGGTCCTGGGTTCGCTCAAGCGATCTACTACCCGAGAGGGGGTGTTTTATCTCAGCCAAGTGGCCACTCGAGCAGTGGTGGGTTCGCTCGAGCGGACTCACCTGGGCTGGGTATGAAATTTTGTTTTCTTAAATAAAGTATCTTTTTCATTCGGATGCTGTTCCGGATCCCCTTTGTGTTCAAATTGAAGCCTCGAGAGTCTTCTTTTCAATAGTTTAACTGTTCTTTTGAAAATCATTTTGGTTCAAATATTTTTGTTGGGAACAAGGGATGTGAAACAGCTTTTATTAAAGGTTTTCCTTGTGAGTTGATCCATCTTTGTGGGTTTTCGTGGATGGTTCGCATGCCTCGATTTTGCGGGCATGGCAGATTAGTATCAGAGCTCTAGATTTGAATATCGTTGAGCTATAGGAAGTGGCTACACTACCGTGTGAGATTTGGTGTTATGTGTTTGGAATGCGTAGGCTAGTATTCCTTAGTAAAGGGCCTTAGGTTCAAATACCTTAGACCGTTATAATTGAATATCATGTTACATGTTCATATCATATGTACACGGAAGGTGATATGGCTTGAGTGGATTAACTTGTTATGCATTTAGATAATTAGTATATGCATATACTAGTTGGATAACATGGTGTATAGTAAATATGTTATGTGTTTATTTGGGTATGGAGTTAAATTATGAGATATTATGTTAGAACTTAGGGACCTATATAGAGATCCGATTGGGGGAACGCATCTGATCAACATTGTTTCTGAAGGGAAGTCTATGAAAGTTCATCAGGGTGGGTAATGTCTCTTGGGAATGCAGCTCAGTGTTTGTTGATTGCTACTGATTCATACTCATGTGTTGAGTGTCGATTGTTCTTACACTGAATAGAACTTGCTTATATGCTATAATACCTGCATGAGTTAGTGTTAGCATTAGTTAGTTGCCTATTGTATTCTCGTGTTACCATGGTTTTGTCCTAGTGCGATTCAGGCATGGATAATTGTTCATTTTTTTGTTGACAACATTTCTCACGGCATAATGCCACCTTGATGTGAATTATATTACTTATAATCTTGTGATTATGTGTGGTTGAATGTTTAAAACCCTTCGGTGACCACCTGTTATGATTGGACTATGTGATGATAGTGGTACGCCCTATGTTAAAATCCTTGTGTAATGTGGCCTTAGGCGGATTAAGAATTATATACATCTTGAGCCATGCTATGTCTTGAGTCATGTACTCAGAAATGGGGTATGGATGGAAATATGGTGGATGAGAACATAATAATCATTGACTTAAACATTTTAAATATCTAGGCTCAATCGATTTTGGAGGTATCCATTACCGTGTGGGGTGTTTTTGGTGGTTATTATAACGCCTTGTTGTTTTTGAGAGTTGAGTTACATTTACGGGGATCTAGAAGGTGATAGGTAGTTATCGAGATAGTTTTAGTTTTGAGGAATGTGTGTTAAGATTGATTGTGGTTCATGTACGCGACGGTTGTAGGATCTTTGAGAATTTCGCGAGAATAAGTTGGTTGTTGTCTTTGTGGTTGTGAGGTCTTACATGGGGACTACCCTTGATAGGAGTGTAGAGATGTGCCTTGGTGGAATTGAGATGCAGGCGGTGTTAACTCTTTGTCGTGTGATGGTATGGTCACTCTTGGTGTCTTCCTTATACGTGTTAAGTGCCCTAAACATGACGAACCCATGATAGATGTTGTTGCTGTAGTTGACCCAGTTCCGTTGGGATGGTGCGTCGAGGAGTGTGATATCTCTTGAGGGGATAGAGGTTTTTATGTTTTGATCTAGGGTGTAGATGTAGTTATGTTATCTTTGCCTTCAGAGGTGAATCATGGAGTAGTAAAGTTGAATAACATACCTTGATGGTTCAAATGGCTTAGGGTTGGCTAATGAAGATCATTAGATCTAGAATGTATATTATCATTCTTACGCTCGAATAATAGAAGTGCTGACGATGTTCATCTAGTTGTGGGAGTGATGGGTAACCTTCAAATAGAAGTCTCGAATTTGACCTTTCTCGATTAAGTATCTTATGTTTCCTTTTATGGTTTTACCTAAGCAATGGTCTCGAGGTTGTTGCATGCCTGTAATGGGCCAAGTTAGATTAGCACAACCTTATGATGGTTCGGCCATGGTATAATGTGGGTGTTTAGTGTTGTACTTTTGTCTATACCCTGTGGCGAACTTATAATCTTGCGAGACGCATTATTTTGGGCATAGTGAAGTTGATGATGTTCGGTATATATGAGTGGGGCTTGAGTTGGAGGGTTAAGCGTGGCAAGTGGTGTGTTTGTCTTAGTTTATTCAGTGACGTTGGTGCGATGAATTATGGTGTTGTCTAAAACATAAAAGGGCGGTGTTTGCTAAATCGAGTGTTTGATGGCTACCCTAGGGCGTGAGGGTGTCGAGTTAGAGTATATGGTTGACCTTTTTGTTTCTCTGGAAAGAGAGCTATCTTGTAGAAAGTTATCTTGTTTTGAGTTGTTTTATCTTTTTGGGTGTGAGCGCCAAGACCTCCTAGTTGATTTTTAGTTTAGCGGTTTTCTTGGGAGATTAAAGTCTCCATAAATCTTGTATCCTTATCGTGGCCCTTTTGATTGTGCCTGGTGGACTGGTACCACCGTGGTCATGTGAGTTCAAGACTCGTTCCTCTTAGTTTCTTGGTGGAGGTTTGTTTACCCTACCCTTTTTACGTGCTAGTGCTTGTGTTATGTATCCTAAATGTTAAGGTTGTATACTAAAAATCATGATTTTGATTTTAGTATTTAATTTTATTTATTAATAAAATTAGTTTTTTTATTTTATGAGAATCTCAACGAGCAATGTATGCGTTTCATTATTTATTTAATATTGTGCATGAATACTTTTTATTTTATATAGTATTTAATTTGGGGTGCAGAATTCGATTTACACATGGAAGACATGATTAAAGGTTCTTATGGAATATAAGTTTTTGGTTCACAATTTAGATGGAATTGGATAAACTATCAGTAGGACTGTAGCACAATATTTTAGTAAATCTGTTTTAATTACGGGAAATAGTAATTATTTCGGCTCATTCTGCTGGTACACTTTATGTGTATTGAACAAGACCAAGTTGAGGTAATTAATTTTGTATTGACTATATATATTAATTTACACCTCATGGTTCTTATGAGTACTTATACTCTTAATTCTAAAATAATTATTATTTAAATATATTTAATATTTGTTGTTTTGATTCATTAGAAGGTGCGATCTTGTATGGATCTATAATCTTGGTGAGTTAGATAACGATATTAATTATATAGTAGATATTAATTATTGACAGAATTTACGTCCCGAAAAATCGGGATTGATGATATCCCATTAAGGAAGCTTATAAGTTTTGACCGAGCCAAACCCTACAGGAGAATTTTATAATATAGCAGTCGAATAAGTTAAGCAGAAAGACTTAAAAAAATTTCGAAGAAGCCGATTAAACAATTAATAATAGGAGCTCGAATACTACAGTTTTGAGAATAAGGTTGGGAGTACAATTATAATTCTTTAGTGGAATGAAGTATAATTTATATTTTTATGAAATTACTTTTGGGTTGAATTGAAATTTTATAATTACATTAGAAACCCAAGTCTTATTTAATCCATAGGTCCCTGTTGTAACCTATTTATATGTGGTTATAAAACCTAGTCGCCAGTTGATCACAAATCAGTTCTAGGGTTTTCATGTCTTGTGAATTTAAATAATAGGTGACTAGACAGGCTTTAAATATCACGATAGATTAAAGCCAACACTTTATTCATGTTCTAACATTCAAAAATACAGCATAAAGTAATTATCCAAAAAAAATACAGCAGAAGGCTTGAGTTGGAGATTTGGCATTTAGTCAAAAATCATAGCAGAATGTTGACTAAAAATTTTTGTAGCAACCGAAATCAATCCAACTAGATTTCAAAAGTTATAATGCTAAAACTAACTTTGGAAATAATACCGGATTTTATTTTGATTGTTCGACATCAAAAGTTTTAATTTGGAGTCAGTTTTGGTGTTTGCCCATTCAAATATTTTTTGTCTAAAATCATAGACATATTATTGAGATCTTGGCAGTTTATCCCAACACTAGAGATATCGGGTTGGTAAGCTAGTGGTGTAACCTTTTTTTAAGGGGGAGTTCATGTCGATGTGAGGAATCTATGCCGGTAATGATAAATCAAAAATTGTTTGATAGTTTTGTAGTGCATATTCTAGTTGGTGCCGGGTTTGTGATACCCTTAGCTCCTGTCAAGGTAAGGTCCTTGTTGAAGTTCCTTTAACCGTGTTGTGCGCATTACAAATGTCAGATAGTTCTTTATGAATCCCAGTTTATGCCTTGCAAGTGTTAAAAGCCGTTTAGTTTTCTTGGAGCTTGGGTTTAAAGACCTTTCATTAATGTGAACCCTTAAAATCAACCTATTTTCCTAGATTGGCATAAGTACGTTGCAAGATTAAGTGCTTAAGTGTGAATAATGGAAGGGCAAGGTGGTGGTGTGCGAATCATGTTGTATGGTTTTTATGCTTGGCCTTAAGTGGTTTTGACCAAGGCTTGTTAACTCTTTTATGTTAAGTGACTATTCTTTGTGTTGAGTTCAGCTGATTCCTTGCTTTCGTTTCTGAGTGGTGGACGGTTCGGGGTTCTAAGTGAACAATCATGTGATGATAAAGAGAAGAGTTTATATCCTCCTATTCACTCGACCTTTATGCTCAAACCCATGTTAAATTTTCATCTCGTTGAGTGACCCTTTTCTCTCGGGTGTCACTAAGACTTTTATTCATAAGAGCCCTCTTATTGTATCCCCATGCGAGGTAGTGTTGCCTCTGCCCTAGTGGCTCACTCTCTATCTGATCCTTGTTCGCCTTAGAGAGGTGTGTTTATCGATCTAGCTCATCGCATGTTACTCGTATGGTCATTACATTTCTGATCTTGGTTTTCTCCTACCGTTGTGAAATGTATTCTTGTTATAAAGTGTATCTTAAATTGGTAATATTTTACCTCGATCTTTAGTGTTGAAAAACCATAATCGTTGTCTAGCCGCAATTTCTCCATGTCAAAAAAAAATTTTATACCCTTGTCTAGCTTAAAAATCGTGTATTGTGGTAAATCACGCTATGATTTGAATGAGTTCCTTCCTATGAAACTAGATGTTTATTGTCTCTGCTTAGAAATGAGCATCTCTTTGGCTTCAGTGTTGGTGCAAGAGACATATATTTAGTAATGGTGTGCTTCAAGGGTTCCTAATCATCTATCAATTAGGAGGACTTAGACAAGGTTTGGATGTGTGTAAGGTGGAATGCGTGTAATTCCATGTGAATGGTGTCAAGGTTCGACACGTGTTTTGGTTTACAAAAGTAATCTACGATGTGTGTTCCGAGACAGAAATGAACTAGTTATGTGGTATTTCAAGTGAAAGCTTTAGTTAATGCGGGCAATGTTAAGGTTTGTATGCTGAAAATTATATTTTTAGTATTTAATCTTATTTTAATAAAATAAAGTTTATATTTTATGAGAATCTTTATGAGCAATATATGTATATCATGTATTTAATGTTATGTATGGATGTTATGTATTCTGTATAGTATTTAATCTAGTGTGTAGAGTACGGCTTGCACACCGAAGATTAGATTTTAGGTTCTTATAGAATATAAGTTTTATGTTCACAGTTTAGATGAAAATGGACATATTTTCGGTACGACTGTAGCACAGAGTTTTAGTAGGCCTGTCTTGGTTACGAAGAACAGATAATAGCATTGTCTATTGTTCCAACAATCTGTACTAGTACATTTCGTGTGTATTGAACGGGACGCATTGGGGTAATTAATTTTATATTGACTATATAAATTAATTCGCACCTCAATGTTATTATGAATAGTGCTTATACTCTTAATCCTGAAATAATTATTGATTTACATATATTTAATATTCGTTATTTTGATTCATTAGAATGTGCAATCTTATATGGGTCCATATTCCCAGTGAGCTGGATAGCAATATTATTTATATGATGAATATTAATTATTGACGGAATTCACGTTCTAAAAGATCAAGATTGACAATATCGCCTTAAGAAAACTTATAAATTTTGACCGGGCCAAACCCTACAGCTGGATTTGATTATCTGGCGGTCAAATAAGTTAAGCGGATGGGGTTAAGGAATTTTAAGATATCGATTAAATTAAATTATCAGTAATTAAATTTAATTGATAAGTATCGGGAATCCTAACGTATGGAGAAATGATAAGTATTTAATAACAGGAGCTCAATGCAAGAAGGTATTGAGATTATGAGTTAGAGTGTAATTTTAGTTCTTTAGTGGTGTGAACTATAATTCAGTATTTTATGAAAATTGCAGAAATCGCTGCTAGTTTTTCATAATTGCAGATACCGCTATGTGTCTTTCTTTAATTATTGAAACCGCTGGTTGGTGTTTGTGTTCTACTGGAAGTCTTACTCATAATTACTCTCTAAGTCCCTATTGTAGCCCTATATATACGCGAGTAGGCTGAACCAGTTTGAGATTGATACATCATATATCAGATATTTCATATCATTATTGAGATATTATTTTTTTCTTTCAAGACTTAAATATATCGGGGTTTTGCCGGTACAAATTCTCGGAAGATTGTAGCCCACACTACGTTCGAGGATCGCGTAAGGGAATACAGTAGAAGATCTGACTAGAGTTTCAACTCGGAATCAAG